>JANIPM010000231.1:14870462-14881166 GCA_027478405.1 Erythroxylum cassinoides
ACACTTGGATTCTGTCTCTTGTGACCATCATGCAATTTTGTGAACTATTTTTTATTAATACAATTTAAATTGCTAAAGCTAATCCTAATATTTAGAATTAAATATTTTTCATTAAAAAATTAATATTTTAAAAATTAAAATGTATGTAATTTTAAGATACTCTTAATGTTTAATTTTATTTATATTAAAGACATTTTAAATTTTAAATATAGTTATTAAATAATTATAATTTTTAAAAGTATTTTATTTTATTTTAAAATTAATTAAAAATTGAATAATTGAAATTATAATATTCACTATTATTATTTGTAGTTAACATTAAGTTTTAGATAGTATATATTTAGTTAACAACAAATTAGATTATGAAAAAAAATACCAATTTTGTTTTCTAACATTTCTCCTATAACTTAGTCTTCTAGCTCTAACAATTTAACATGACTAACTCCTCATCCCATTGAATTTTCCCTAGTTGTAGATTCTTCATTCTTGTCAAATAACTGTTCCTTATCTACTCCACTAGAATCTATTGAATGTGAACCATTTCCTTGTTGTTCCACTTGAGTAAGTCAATGCTCTAGTCATCTTAAAGATTTCTATGTTTATTCATTATTGTTTCTCTAGATAAACCTCACACTTATTGCAAGGCCAATTCTGATCCTTTATGGTAGCAAGCAATGATAGAAGAACTATAGGCTCTCAGCAACAGTTTTACTTGGGACTTGGTTGATTTACCTCCAAACAAGTCTGTTATTAGCTACAAATGGGCCTATAAAATTAAATATCAAGTTGATGGAATAGTAGAAAGATACAAATCATGATGGAATCTATGAAGAAATATTTGCTCCTATAGTCTGCTTAACTTTAATTCGTAGTTTTATTATGGTTATTGCCAGTAAGCATTAAGAACTATGCTAAGTGGATGTTAATAATGCCTTTCTTAATAGTGGTCTTATTGATTTCAGTGAATGTGTGGGGAAGATAGGTTTATTTGATCTGAAGCCTAAAGGTCATTACTAGACATGGTTTAATAAATAGTGTGGAAAATGGGCTTTAAGAAGAAAGCTAGACCGTTCCTTGGTTAATCAAGACTAGATTGCCCAGTTTCTTAATAGTGTAACAACCTTTTTGAATATGTTATTCTTAGATCACTCTCCTGTCTAATAGAGAATCTCTTCCATAATTCTATAAGAAGGGGTCCTTTTAGGTTTAACAATTTTTTGGTGGAGGATAGAGGCCTTAAGTAAGCTCTACAAAGAGGTTTAGTATTACCAGTGGTTAGCACATGTCAATACATTTGTGTCCACTAAATTCTTCTTCAATTTTATTGTGGCTACAAGGAATGCTGATAAAATTTATTCACTAAGCTTACTTGATGGCTCTACAATCTCTAAGAAGAAGGATCTTCTTGCTAAAGTTGAGGAACATTTTAGGAGATTCTATAGCCACTCAAATTCATCAAAATCTCCCTTGTTACTCTCATTTATGAAGATGAGGATTATGCAAGAACAATTTGACTTACTCATTAAGCCCATTAGTGATAAAGAAATAGAAGTAGTCCTTCAGATGAATCCTAATACATCCCCAGGCCTCCAATGGTTTTAATGGCTTCTTCTTTAAATAGACTTAGAGGGATACTAGTCCTATGGTGAAAAGAGCTATTAAGGAATTCTTCTATGAACTATCCTCCTTAAAAAGTTAAACAGGGCTCACATATGCTTAATTCCTAAGAGCTCTAATGCTACATCTTTTGAGAATTTTAGGCCTATTGCATGCTCAATTTTTTTTCTACAATGTGATTTCTAAAATTCTGGCTAATAGACTGAAGATAGTGTTGAACACTCTTATCTCTGATTATTAAACTGCATTTATACAAGATAGACTGATTGGTGATAATATATCAATTGTTCAAGAGCTTATGAAAGGATATTAGAGAAAAAAAATCCTCCCCTAATTATATCATCAAAGTTGATTTTTGGAAGGCTTTTGATTGTGTTGAATGGGGTTTCATATTACAAACCATAAAGACTCTGGGATTCCCTATTGCTTTAATTAAATGGATTAAGCTTCTATATGTTCCCCTCCCTCTCAGTATTGATTAGTGGTGTATTTACTGGTTTATTTAAGAGTGTTAGAGGACTAAGACAAGCGTACCATCTATCCCCTTATCTTTTTAATATTTGTATGGAGGTTCTTACTTAGATGCTTCTTCATAACATAGGGAAGAACAAACACATCAAATTCCATAATAAATGTAAAAGGGTGGAGCTTCTTAATTTGTGCTTTGTGGATGACCTTCTACTCTTCTCTAAAGCTCACTATAAATCAATGGAACTACTTTTCTCTACTTTATTGGCTTTTAAAGAGCTCTCGATATTGGAAATAAATTTATAAAAGAGTCTCATCTTAGCTTCTAGTGCAAATCAGTTGGAGGAAAAATTTCTCAAATCATAGGTATGGCTAGAAAGGCAGCTCCACTGTTCTATTTGGGTCTCCCAATAACAACTAGAAGGATTCAATTTTTAGAATGCTATTGGCCAACAAAATCTGCAAGCGTACAGAATCGTTCCTAGTACCTACACATTAAGTATTCCAAGGTCATCTCCCACAAGGACTAAATCACTCATTGCCAAATTAATTCTCATTACTTGAACGAAATTGACAATAAACTTAAAAGGTGATTAGAGTTTGTTAGACAGAAAATTGTAAAATACTAAAAAATAGCAAATAGGGATAACTAGATGATTTGAAATTAGGGCTTGGGTTTCACCTACTTAAAATATTGATTAATACATTATGAAATTGATTGAATATTAGGTTATAAAAACAGTTGCACAACTTTACTCATATTCTTTCTCAAGACATACAAGAGCATCTAACTAGTTGATTACCGTCTCTCAATGTACAAACTAACTAGTTAAATCCAAGAAGAGCAAGCAACCATAAGTTATTACACTAGCTTTGGATATCTCTATCTCTAAGTCTAAGGTGTTTATCTTCCTAGAGCATAAACCATACTTCACTTCTCAGTCCATCATATGATTCCTAAGATTGCATCTATGGAGATCAAGCATATAAATAATAGTAAAATGTAGGAGAGATAAATATAACCCAAGAACTTTCATTCAACACTCATCAATCCATAAAATACAAATCAATACCTAAATAGGCTACATCCCTCACCATAAATGAGGTTTAGTTCCAGAACATGATACTAAAAGCCATACACATAAAGATGTTCAACATTAAGAAAGAGTAGAGAGAGAAAGTAGAAAGAACACAAGACAAGAATGCTTCCAATCCTTGATGCAATCTCCAAAACTTCCTATCTTCCTCTTAATTTGTGCCTCCTTAAGTGGTAACCTCATTCACAGTATCTAGCCCCCTCATTAGGTCTTCAAAAGGAGTATTTATAGTGTCTTGGGTCTAAAAAAACCTAGTTTTTATTAAATAGGGAAGGCAGATAGTCTTTGGGCCGTCAATGTCTGTTAAACAGACATTCTCAAGTTTGTGGAGGTGAAGTTGATAGGCAATGTCTGTTAGATGGACATTCTCTGGTCTACAAGTGAGTTTGTCCAAGTGATGTCCATTAAACCGACATACACCCATTCACAAATTTCATACTTTTGCACCTTCAATTGATGGAATCTCTCCTCAGAGTCTTCACGGAAGTTGCAAAACTCGGAGTCCTCTTTGAAAGAATCCTTGAATGACCTTAATCTGACATCTACAATAAAATTTATGCCTTTCACCCCCGAAATCTATCCATTTGTACCTATCAAGCAACAAAGTTGAAATGTGTGAGAATTGACCAAATTAAGCTTCAAATCCAGGTAGAAATAAGTCAAATTAGTTCCAATTCAACCCAAAAATATATAAGAATAATTTGACTTATCAAATTCACCCTCACTTAGACTATTTCTTGTCCTTAAGCAAAACAAAAGAAAGCTAACTACTAAACCCTTAACCAAATTATTGATTCCACTTTCGTAGGTGTACGGTGGCATTTAGCGTATGCCATAAGTCTTTTGATCAGGTCGTGTTTTACTTTTTGGGTTACTCCCTTGGAAATCAAATCAAAAATTTAATTCCAAGGATTGCAATATAGAATGCAACCTCGGGTCGTCTCACTTAATCGGAACCTAGTGCAAATGATCTAAGCTAGCCTAATTGTCATGGAATGCAAACTAAAATAATTAAGAGTGGGGTTTTGGATTTTTGATAAAACTAAGTAAATTGAATTAAATGAAAGAAAAGCATATAAAAAGGTGTTTTTGTATTTTCGGGAAATGAAAAGCGAAAACTCAAACAATGATCAAATATGATAAAATCCTCTTGAAAAAAAAGCTTTGACTATCATAGTTCAAAACAAATCTTTTTGGGAGTAAAAGTTACTAAGTTTTCAAATGATAAATCTTAAAGAATTCTTTAAGTCCAAGGTTTTAATCAATGAACTCCATTTCTTAAAACCTTATTGAATGCATCTTAGTATGTGAAATAGGTAAGTTAATGCAAGTGGTCAATTGGGATCAAGCATCGTCTTAATATCAAACACAACTAGGCAGATAAAAGAGAATTAACACAATCACCAAAAAGACATATATGAAACTTCATATATTAAAGTTCAAAGTTCTACATCAACCAATCCATAAAAAAATACATTGTTCAATACTTGATTAAACTATAATCAAGAAAATCCAACTACAAAGCATAAATCCTAACTCAAGAGTTCATAACAATATAGTTAAATATAAATGAACTACTCCCCTTTGAAGCCCATTGAACTCAAGCCATCACTACATCTTCAAGAGGAAATGGTGCTTAGCACTCTGGGAGCACTCACAACTGTAAACACACCAATAGTACCCATGGCAATAGCAGCAAATGTTGAAAGCGACGATGAAAGGTGAAGTGGATTGATGGATGATGGTCGAGAGTGAGAGAGATGAGAAGTGTATCTGTAAGAAGTGTCGGCTCTACTGCAACGAATGTTCTCTTATAACCTAATTTAGCAGGTTTTTAAAAATTGGGTCGGTGGGTCGTGTCAAAATAATGAGATATTTTTTCAAATATGTTCGGGTTTTCGACATCCCGAAAGGTTTTGTGTGTATTCTGGATCATTCGCCGCGGTGAATTTTTCCTGAAAGCTCAGCTCGGATTCTTCGTGTTTCGCTGCGATGATAGGTCCACTTTGCCGCGGTGAACTTTTCCCGAAAGCTCTAATCTCCTGTTGACTTCAATTCAACACATTGACTCCCTTCTCTTTGAGGTTCCTACAATCAATAATAGCAATTTGCAGTATCAATTGTTCTCATAAAAATTAATAAGTGCAATTAATACAAATTGTGACATTTTTTACTATCAAATTGCATAAAATAAAAGTACACACTCAAGGTTTAATTTAAAATCAAGAATTAGGAGTCAAAAAGTATAGTAAAGGCCATGAAAGTGTCGCTAAATTACATAATAAACTTGGGCTCAATCAAATTTCCCCACACTTAGACCTTTGTACTCCTGAACAAAGTTTATAAGAGTCAAAGAGACACAAGTGTAAAAAAAAAAATTCTGACAATGCTTAAAACAATAATAGGAAATTGGCAAAAATCACTTTCTCAGAAATCAACCAAAGCAGACTGAATGAGTGTTAAGAAAATAAACACTATAAGAGTTTAATCCAAGAGATTGAATAAAAGAGATTTCACTCAAGGTAAGGTGTTTGCTCTCATCTCGCTTGTGTTTAGGGATATTTTCACTATAAAATCTGCTTAGTCCATTCTCTACCATAAGCTTGTAACAGTCCTACTTCTCCACTACAAGAACTATGATTTCGAAAATCAAGAGGACTTTTTAGGGTTGTAATGCATGGAAGGCTAGATGAAATGGATGGAATGGACTAAGGAAGAAAAAGTATGAGCACATGCACTACAATTATGAAATAGATGTCAACAGTAAGGCAATATTTGCACAAATGATAACCTTTTTTTTCTTTTTTTCTTTTAAGAACATAAATATAACACATACATATAAAAATATATTTGTTGCTTTTTTTAACACATATGTAGAGCAAAATAACCTATTGACACCATATAAAGATAAGTGCATGTACTAAAAAATTATGACTCAAGGGGCTAGCAATGGATAAGTGTTTAGGGAATTGTGTTTGGGTCAAAGGGTTTTGAAAGAATGCCTCTATCATGTTATCAAAATTCTAGTTCATAAAGCTTTGATTAAGAATAGAAACAAGTTCTAGAGAGATATGAAATAAGCAAATGCACACAAGAACTGAAAAATTTAGGCCCAAAGATCCTTCCAATAAGGGTAATATCTCAATGAACAATCTCAAGTCTTAAAAACATACAGGGCCACTTTGTCAGCATGCCTTCACTTACTTTGTGTTGAAAACATCAAAAATAATATTAGCCAAATCCGACTATCATTAAAAGAATGGTAAGTATTTTCAAAAACTCTAGAATCACTTTGAAACTTATAAATTCTTTGACAAACAAAAGTGACAAGAGTTGAATGAGGGAGAATTTTCAATTTGAGGCAGATTTCTTAAAATAAATTGGTCCTGCTTATGAATGTTTTGTCATTATTGGAAATGAAAATTGTTGGAAATGGAAATGAAATTATGATTGTTTTGTCATTATTAGAAATGAAAATTGTTGGAAATGGAATTGGAAATTGTTGAAAATTGAATTTGAATTATAAATGTTTTGTCATTGCTAGAAATGAAAATGGAAATTATTGGAAATGGAAATAGAAAGGGAAAATGTTGAAAATTGTTGGAAATAGAATTAGAAATTGCTGGAAATTGTTGGAAATTGATTTGGAATTATGAATGTTTTATGATTGTTGGAAATGAAAATTGTTGGAAATTGTTAGAAATGCAAATGAAATTATGAATGTTTTGTGATTATTGGAAATGGAAATTGTTGAAAATTGTTGGAAATGGAATTGAAATAATGAATGTTTTGTGATTGTTAGAAATGGAAATGGAAATTATTGGAAATGGAAATAGAAATTGTTGGAAATAGAATTGGAAATTGCTGAAAATTTTTGGAAATTGAATTGGAATTATGAATATTTTATGATTGTTAGAAATGAAAATTGTTGAAAATGCAAATAGAATTATGAATGTTTTATGATTACTGGAAATGAAATTTGTTGAAAATTATTGGAAATGGAATTAGAAATTGTTTTAAATTGTTGGAAATGGAATTCAAATTATGAATGCTTTGTGATTATTGGAAATGGAAATTGTTGAAAATTGTTGAAAATGGTATTGGAAATTGTTCGAAATGGAATTGAAATTATGAATGTTTTATGATTGTTGGAAATGAAAATTGTTGGAAATGGAAATAGAATTATGAATGTTTTGTGATTGTTGGAAATGAAATTGGAAATTGTTGAAAATTGTTGAAAACGGAATTGAAAATTGTTGATAATTGTTGGAAATGAAACTGTAAATTGTTTGAAATTGTTTAAATGGAATTGGAATTATCAATGTTTTGTGATTATTGGAAGTTGAAATCATTGAAAATTGATGGAAATGGAATTAGAAATTGTTGAAAATTGTTGGAAATAGAATTGTAAATCGTTGGAAATGGAATTAAAATTATGAATGTTTTGTGATTGTTGGAAACAAAAATGGAATTATGAATGTTTTGTGATTTTTGGAAATGGAAATTGTTGGAAATGGAATTGAAAATTGTTGATAATCCTTGGAAATTGTTTGAAATTGTTGACAATGGAATTGGAATTATGAATGTTTTGTGATTGTTGGAAATGGAATTAGAAATTATTGAAAATGGATTTGTAATTATGAATGTTTTATGATTGTTAGAAATTGTTGGAAATGGAAATGGAATTATGAATGTTTTGTGATTTTTGGAAATAAAAGTTTTTGAAAATTGTTGGAAATGGAATTGGAAATTGTTGGAAAGGGAATTGGAATTGTAAATGTTTTGTGATTGTTGGAAATTAAAATTGTTGCAAACTGATGGAAATGGAATTGGAAATTGTTGGAAACTAAATTGGAAATTGTTGGAAATGGATTTGGAATTGTGATGCTTTGTGATTGTTGGAAATGGAAATGGTGGAAATGGAAATTGTTGAAAATTGTTAGAAATGGAATTGATAATTTTTGATAATTTTTGGAAATTGTTTGAAATTGTTGGAAATGGAATTGGAATTATGAATGTTTTTTTATTGTTGGAAATGGAAATTTTTGAAAATTGTTGGAAATGAAATTGGAAATTGTTGAAAATTGTTGGAAATGGAATTAAAATTTGTTAGAAATTGTTAGAAATGGACTTGGAATTATGAATGTTTTGTGCTTGTTGGAAATAGAAATTGTTGAAATTTGTTGGAAATGGAATTGGAAATTGTTAAAATTGTTGGAAATGGAATTGGAAATTATTGAAAATGGGATTGAAATTATGAATGTTTTGTGATTGTTGGAAATAGAAATTTTTGGAAATTGTTAAAAAGGGAATTTGTTGATGTAAGTTTTGTGTTATTATATATGTTGAATGCTTTGAATTGTTATCTTTTGACTTATAGTGAATTGTGTTCCATGAAATTGAATTTTGTGTAATATAATCATACAGAATGCGTCATATTATATAAGATTGATATGTATATTATGTACTAAAATTATGTGTTATTTATTTTTATATGTTATTTATTTTGATATATGTATTCATTTATTTTTACAAATAAATGGAAGAAAGTTCAAGCACTCCTGACGAATCCACTTTTGGAAGATAGAATGATCCAGCTTGGGCTCATGCTACATTGGTTCTCGATATGAGGAACCTTACTATTTACTTATTTTGTAATAAGTACTTGAAAGGTGGAGGAATCACCCGATTAAAAAAACATTTAGCTAGGGTTAAAGGAGAGGTAGAACCTTGTAAAAAAGTAAGTCATGGTACAAAGTGATAGATGAAAACATTGTTTGATGAATATCAACATGAGAGAGATAGAAAGGAAAAGTTGAATTTTGAAATCGGTAGTGGAAGTTCATTTTCTAGTTTCTGTGGTGATTTTGGAAATGTTAAAGGTGGAAGTGGTAGTGGTAATGGTGGTAGTGGTACTAGTAGTGTTTCATTTCAAGCTTAAGAAGAAGTACTTGAATCTGATGTGAGGAAGAGAATAAGGTAGGTGACTAGTTTATTTGCACCAAGAACAACTCCTAGAGCCCAACTTTCAATTCGTAGTGCAATACAATCAAGAGATTCAGCTCACAATGTCGATATTGTAGCACCCCACTCCCGCAAGACCCGAACCGGACATCGATGGTGATATCCAAGTTTGTGCCCCGCAAGGATGACGTGTTAAAGCACTCAATTTTTAAAAGTCCACATAATTTTTTTTTGAAAATCGATAACACAAAATACAGAAATCGATACTCAATTTGGGTCAACATTCATTCATAAACATTTTCAATTAACGCAAAACCATCAATAAAAATTTCAATAGCCATTAGGGCCCTTTCACAGTTACAAAATACATAAGTCATTTCGGAATACCAACTTATACAAAAAGTTGCAGAGAATGCAATTCAATACGAAAATGGAAAAATGCAATGTAGACGTGAAATGATCCCGACCTCTATCCTTCACTTGAATGCTGTATGTATACTCCTGTTGCCTAACAGGGTATTCTTCTTATTCTAAAAAATAGTTGCAAATTTTGGGTGAGTTTTGCAAACCCAATTAGAGACAATCGTCGATGGCTCACCCAATCACCTAAACCAAAATTCACATAACACATACATCACACATTTCACATTATTTCACACTTCACATTAACTTTAACACTTCGTATTCATTACACTTAATCACTCATATTATGCATATGCAATGCACATGAGACTTACTTTCTATTTATTACTTTGTTGTGACCGAGTGCTTAAACTGTCCCATATAGGGCTTATTGATAACGGTCCCTTATCCACTTGGGGGATACAGGGCTCATTAAACGTTGAACCTGAGGCTCTGAAACATTTGTGAGCTCGAGGCTTGTTTTCACTCATTGAGCTTTAAGCTCTATTCGTTGGCTACTCTGGTCACAACTGCGATTATATTTCATGCATTCATGCAATGGAATGCATCACTCACATTTGCATATCCCATTCAATCCATTTCTCATATCATCAGACCTTAGTCTGGCATTCCACATTGAAGTGGATAATTCACAATTTCATTCATATACAAATACACATACACATTCATAACACATTTAACATTCACATTCACATATAACTAGCACTTCACTATCTTATTCATATATCACGATTATCGGACCTTCATTTTCTGAATTTCAACAATCAAATCACAGTCATAATCACTCAATTCATAACATAAACAAAACAATCAATAAAGTATGACCATCTAGGTCTGCTCACATTACGCTCTAGATTAGCATTTGCTTTCAAATTCTGGGAATGCCTGAATGCAGACACTTGACCTGCACAACCCATTTATGCGAAACATACATTACACACTCATCAATAATTGCACACGTAAAACATTCATTAATGCACAATTGTAATAATAGACCATGTATAATGCATACTCAATGACAATCCCAAGCATATGATCTAGAACACATATTATGCTCATTCCCATTTCATAATTCATATGTGTCTATTTAACTTAGCTTTACACTTCATTTGTACATAATCTTTCTAAACTCTCC
>JANIPM010000231.1:15061746-15082906 GCA_027478405.1 Erythroxylum cassinoides
TTAGCTCCTGAAAAAGTAATGCAACAAACGTCAGCATTATCAACCGTTTCATTTTTTCTTTGACCAAAAATGCATAGGATATCCATCCTTGATCTTTTTTGAAAGAAATGAAAAGATGTTAGAATGGATTTCTTGGATAAAAAATCTGACCAATACGTGATACTTGAACTTGGATTATCACAAAGAGAGAATGAGAAATCCTGAAAAGTAGAGTATTACATACCGATCCTCCTGAAATGATTATCAGAGTAACGATCTGCATTTAGGCCTGGATCATTCGATTTTGGATGTCCCTTTATGTTTTCATTCTTCTCTGTTTCAAGATGAAGCTTCCGAAAAAATTCAACTGTTAAGTAGCTAGATTCCATATCAACAAGGCGCAACACAGTTTTCCGGCTTTCATCACGGAATCTTTCCAGAGCTTCATTTGCAGCAGCAGCAATGTCAGATTGAAGTGTTGGAAATCGCTTCAGTTCCTGCAACCACCACAAGGGAACATGCACGTAAATCAAAACGATTTTGACAAATTCTTCTGACTCTGTGACATCAAATATAAGCAGAGAGAATTGATTACCTCTGTTTCAGCTATAGACTTCCGTACAAGTTCCTTCAAAACAAAATGCACCTAAGAAAATAAGGCAGAAACTATCAGTTAGGAAAGATGATAAACCAATTTAAATCTCACCAAGACCCAATTTGTCAAGTCATTTTCATCTGGATCTAGAATCAAATGATCTAATATAATTAGGCCACCAGAACAATCCAAGATATGAAGATAAGACATTAATTTAGGGTCATGCAGCATAGTCAGGATACTATCGAGACTCGGTGAAGAATTGACATAGAAAAGTTAAAAGTATAGGTTATCAAAATTGATGGCCAAATACCGTAGGCTAATAATGTAAGAAACTGCAAAACCTAAAAGCATATTTAGACACAGAAAACTTTGAGGGGGTTTCATCCTTTGCATGGGAGATGCTAGCTTGCTGTCATTACCATCAATCCAGCTGAAATGCAAAAGTATAATGTCGTAAAAATTTAAGCTTGAAATTCTTGATTTAATCTTGATTTGATATTCCACATGCATCAGTGGCAATAGGACTTGGCCAAAAATCTCTCTCTAAACACGTAACTTCCCTTTCTCTATCCTAGCAGGATCCACTAATTAGCCAAAATATTTCATTCCATTGGAAGGATTGCTGCTACCAGTGAATAGTACAAGCCAAAAATCAATCACCTTTCACAAATAAAGGACCTATTAAATTAATTAATCCCATATCAACTCATAGTCTAGATTGAAAGATCTCCACTCAGTATAAATATATATGTGCCTGATGCACAAATATATCATTTTATTCTATGTAGGCCGCATAAGAGACTAGAATGGATAATTTGTGTCCTGAAACTGAGTGCTATAAATGATAACCAATGATGGATCAATTGCAAAGAAAAGCAATCTAGGTGTGAAAAGAGACTCAACAACCACTGATGAGTTTAAAAAGAAAACAAGAAAGTCAGACACCCAGGTTTTACCAATTAATTTATCTGTAATACCAAAGAAGCAAAAACTACATAAGTAATCAAAATCCATCAAATGCATGGCCTCCATAAGGAATGAAACTAACACTAGACACACAAACAAAAACATCTCTGAACAAAGAAAACTTGAAATTCATGAAGAAAGAAACTTAGAGGATTACGGCATCCACAGAGGCTTCAGCTGGTCCTTTGAAATAACTGATAGATCCATCAATTAATCTTCTGTATCCTTGTTCTGGAGCAATTAAGTGTGGCTGATAACCATCAGCTTCTGAAACAACTTTTTGTACATTTTTCGTAGAGAGATGACGATCAAAAGGCAGCTTTTTCAGAGCAGCTGGAAGTTGATGGTCAAAAACACCATATATTCGATCTCCACCAGGACGGCTGAAGTATGAACTTGTTACTCACCACATAAATATCAAAGGGAGATCCAGATAATGATGTTTGCAATAAATCATTACCAAAGGAAGTTATTACAATATGATATTAATGCCACAAAATGTTTTAAAATACCAAAAGTATTTTCCTTCTTTTTCCTCATTTTAGCTGTCTAATGTAAATTACCCAAGTTCAATACCAACATATTTTTGCAATCTGAAAGCACGGGAATACTTGTCTTTCCCTTCTATTTTTGGACTTTACTTTTAGACAAAAGCTTTCCTGCATAAATTACTTGAAAGCAATCAACAAAGCACATGCACCATGTTGATAACTGTTACTGGTTGTTGTGGGACAAATAAAGGACACAGAAATTACCCCCCATCCAGGTGCTCCTTAAAAACGCGGTCAAACGCCCGACATAGTTCCAGGATAGTGTACAGTTGAGCCTGCATATGTAAGTAGCATACTTTTGATGAGTACAATAGGGCCATTCATTACTTTGATACTTAATCAACAAAAACTTAAACTCTCATAGTTCACATTTATTACCCCTGAATCTGACGCAATAGGCCTTCCAATACGGTCCAACTCTGCATTAATCTCATCAATGTTCTTGTTTATTAAGGCAATAATACTTGGTATACGCTGTCTGATAACTGTTTCTAAGTGCTGTAAGGAAACAATTTTAAGTATGTAAGACACTAATGCTACTCAGTTTTCATAAGACAACGCTTGAGAAACATTATCTAGAAAATTATGCAAATCTTAAGCACATCTTGTGGGTGAAAAGACCTGAGACAAAAGTTTAGCGAGATACTCAGCACCCATTTTACTTGCCAAATGTCCATACTCTGGACTTGTTTCAAAATACTCACGCTCCTTTCGACGAGCAGCAATCATGTCAACATTCTTGTTGATATCAGCTTGAGATCTATTTACAATTCCAACCCAAGGATGCTGCAGCCTGTATGACCTTCCTTCAAGAACCTGAATGATCCATATGGAGTGACAATTATGACAACATTAATGACCTTAAAACTTAAGTAAATGAAAAGAAAAGGTTGATATCTAAATAACTACATACATCCAAAGCATTTGTTCCCTTGTCCATCAAATCAAGCTTTGTCAGGACACCAAAAGTTCTTTCACCTGAAAATAAAATACTTTAGAACTATCAACCACAGCCAATCTTACTTGGAAATCTCTTTGTAAATTATACAATTTCTATCCTTACATTCTTGCAGCCTAATGTTTCCTACCTGAAGGATCAACTTCTCTAGCAAGCTTTATAGCATCAGAAGTGGCAATATCTTGATTTGCTGGAGAAATGGCCAGTATGATACAATTGGGCTACCACATAAGAGAATTCCATGAGACAAGCTTACAATAGCAAGCTAAACCACAGAAAAGGAATAAGGAAACAGAAAAAACTTAGTGTCAACCACAAATCTCTTGTGACTAAGTAATGGGACTAAAGGATATGGCAGCTCATACCCACAAATCGGGTTTAGGTCTTCTTGTTTTAATGCATTTAAATTCAATTCATGTGTAAGCTGTTATGGTTATTTGATACAAGTTTGATCAAACTAATATGCTGAATGCCAGCAGATTTAATATTCATGATGGAATATTTATCTGAATGGTTAGAAGATACCTGAGACCTAAAAATAAAAGAAGACAATGGCAACTAAAACTATCTAGAAAACAACCAAGTCTTATCAACTACAAGTGCTCAGTACATGAGTAATTCCTATGATGATTTTAAGTATTTCGATAATTAAAATTATTAACCTTAAATGTCTTCTTAACAAACTAGCGATGTACTTCTAAATTCACCAATTCTGTGAAGATTTGTTTGTCATTAGATTCACCATCTAACGTACAAATCAATGCAAAACAAAAATTAATTATCTATAGTATCTATTTTGTAATTGTTTATGGATTCGATCTTTAATGAAATCTCCCCAACACATACACTTTCTCTCCTTCTGGTGAAGTAAGGTGATGAAGTGACCTCTTAAAACTTCAATGACAATCAGCTTGTCAGTCCAAAATGGATCTCTTCCCCCAACAATCATTTTCTGAGCAACAATTATAGGAATTTATTGCCAATTCTATCAAGCGGAACTAATTTACATGAACCAATCCCAAATTAACTGAAGCCAAAACTAATGCATTAGTTTTCCATAAAGCAAACATAGGATCTTTCAAAGTACACAGATGCACAAAACTATAATCAAAACAAAATTATGTCTTATTTTTGTACTAGGTGGCTCCAAGAATGGGATTGTTTTCATTAATTCATTTAATCTTGCTTTTTTCCTATTTCTGCAGTTTATTTGCTCACACCTCATGAAATAAATAATTCTGAAATCTTTAATTACTTTCATAACTAATGACTTAAGTCTCACCTTCTCAACATAAGAACGGACCATACTTTCGATATCCTCAACTATACTGTCTGGTTGTCCCTCTGCAAAAGCCAAGGTTGCATTAATGAACATAACAATAACTGAATAATTCACAGTTATTTGGAAAATTAAGGAAAACCTCACAGAAGCATGCTATGAGAAAAGTAATATCAGAGTAATTACCTACAGCAACCTTTGTCAATCCAGGCAAATCTATGAGGGTCAAGTTGACAACTGTAACCAAAACCACAAATTTAGAAATTTGGAAAATCCTGAAATTTGAATATTTACTTAATGCCCATGCATAAAAATTTCAATCTTATGATAAGCAAGTAAATAAAGAACTAGGGTGCAAAGTTGACAAATAATTAGAAAGTCAAAACAAATTAAACCATTACACCTAAAACATGACAACTTCCTTCAGAAAGTGGGTAAAATTGTGTTACGTTTCCCAACCCCCACCCTAAAGAGCATTTGAATCTTTAGTACTGGTAGAGAGAGAAAATGGAATGTTTGAATGGCTACCCCTCCCCCCTTGGAAAAAAATAAAATGGTTGGAAATGAGATTAGAAAAGAAAAGTCATTTCTCTAGCATCTCTGTATTACAAACAATACCATTCAATTATCATGAAGGTAGTTCCACCACACAAACGTCAGAAAAAGGTAAAGCAGTGAGTGATCTCAGTCAGCTCAAATTACTCTTGCATGCCCTTAAGCATATTCAAAATGCGGAAGACTACCCAAATTCAGAATTTGGCCAATACTTCAGTTTTATTTAGAAAGAGGGAAAAAATAGCAGAGAGGGCGCTATTTCCTCAATGCTAAAATTCAACACAAGATAAAGGCAGATTGAACCAGACAGCAGAACTCTAATTTGTACTTATAACAAGAAAGACAATATCAAAAATTTATCTGTCCCAAAGCAACATGAATTTGAGAGCAAACTACCAGTATAATCATACTGATTTCTGGTACTTGATTAAATCCACCATATAATCCAGAAAATGAAACAAGGGCTTAGTTGCCAAAGTTCTTTCTTCTAGACTCAAAATGCCAATAGAGCCATCATTGAAGTAACACTCTGATGTTCCCAAAATAATTTAGCAGACAATAGAACTTAAAGATAGGCCTATGATACTAAAAATCACACAACAATGACTAAGCAAGTTACACTTTCCACGCCGCAATTACTTTTTGAAACAAGAGGGTATAGAAAATATCAAAAAAAAGAACCACTTTATTTCTCTGATTGTATGTAATTTATACACGAATATAATCTATTCTAATACTACTAAACAACTAGATTTTTCATATATACTAACTTATCCAATCTATAGTATATCTTATCTTATCTACTAGAAGATAAACTTATCTCCTAGAAGATAAGCTCCTAAGCTAACTAAACTTATCTAAAATAATTATCCAACGCTCCCCCTCAAGTTGAGGAATAAATATTTATCATTCCCAACTTGCTTAGAATTGTTTCGAATCTAGGTGTAGCATGATCTTTGTGAAGATATCGGCTTCCTATGCTTTAGTAGGGACATAGCATAGATCAGTGCCCCCTTCTTCTATTTCACATTTGATAAAGCTTCTGTCAATTCTAACATGTTTTATTTGATCATGTTGAACTGGATTCTTCACTAAACTGATGGTTGATTCACTATCACTGAAGACTTTAGAGAGGAAGTGGTAATCTGTAGGTCCTGCATCAACCTCTCTAACCAAATAACTTCACAAATTCCTTGTGCAATTGCCTTAAACTTTGCTTCTGCACTGCTTGTTGCTACTACGGATTGCTTCTTGCTTCTCCATGTGACAAGATTCCCCCATAGATAAGTACAATAACCAGATGTTGACCTACTATCTTCAATACAACCAGTCCAATCTGCATCCATGAAACCTTCTATGCTTCTTTTCTCTTTTTTTTTTAAACATTAATCCTCTACCTGGACGACCTTTGAGATATCTCATAATATGGTTAACTACCTCTAAATGTCTTTGAGATGGAGAGTGCATAAATTGGCTAACAATACTCACAGAATAAGCAATATCTGGTCTGGTTAGTGACAAATAGATAAGTTTTTCTACTGACCTTTGGTATCTTCCTTTGTCAACAGGAGGATCTTCTTCATTTTTCTTGAATTTCCAGTTTCTCTCCAGTGGAGTTCCCATAGGTTTGCAACCCATCTTTCCTGTTTCTTCCAGTAAATAAAGAATGTGTTTTCGTTGAGATATGAAAATACCTTTCTTATGTCTAGCAATCTCCATTCCAAGAAAGTGTCTTAATACTCCGAGGTCTTTTACCCTAAATTCCAACCTCAATTTTTGTTTAAGATCATTGATCTCACTAGTGTCATCGCCTGTGATTATAATATCGTCCACATACATAATCAAGATAGATTTCTTTCCATTTTTTCCACACTTCACAAACATTGTGAGATCAGCTTGTCCCTGTTTGTATCCAAACCTGCAAAGAGTGTCATTGAACCTCTTAAACCATCCTTGTGGAGACTGTTTGAGGCCGTATAAGGATTTTTTTTAGTTTGCAAACTCTTCCCCTTCCTTCTTCGGTTTCAAAAACTGGTGGTATCCTCATATATATTTCCTCATCTAATGTACCATTTAAGAAGGCATTTTTAATGTCGAGCTGATGGAGTTCCCAGTCTAAATTTGTGGCCAATGATAGCAGGACTCTAATTGTGTTCAACTTTGCAAATGGAGCAAAAGCCTCCTCATAATCTATTCCATAGGTTTGCGTAAAGCCTTAAGCTACTAATCTAGCCTTATACCTTTCAATCTCTCCATCTGCCCTATACTTCACAGTGAACACCCACTTGCTACCAACTACCTTTTCTCCTTCGGGTAGATCCACAATCTCCCATGTTTATTATCAAGTAAAGCTTTTATTTCTTCAAGTACAGCATCCTTCCACTTAGGTTCTTGGAATGCATCATGTACTTTTCTTGAAATTCTTACACTGTCAAGCTTAGTAGTGAAAACTTTACACTTTGAAGATAATTTTGAGTAAGTCAAATAATCTAAAATGGAATATTTAGTACATTATCTTACCCCCTTTCGTAGTGCAATTGGCACATCTAAGTCACTTACCATTATCTCTCTGGAAGCCGGTTCCTAGTCTAATGATTGGCCTTGTTGAGGAGCTTTAAGCCTTCGAGAATACACTAAGGTTGGTTTTTTGGGAATCAGTTCTCCCATTCAATTGGATTGGACAGTTTCAGGTTCAATGGTAGGTGTTTGCGGTGTTTGCAGGTGGGAAGGTTTGTGAGATAGGAAGTGATATGCTTAGGTCCCAATAAATCTCTGCATAAGATGTCTCCCTTTGAAGAGATGTATTGGTGAAGTATGGTTGTTTTTTGAAAAAAATGACATCATATGAAACAAAGAATTTGTTTGTAGAAGGTGAGAAACACTTATAAACCTTTTGTGTGGGAGATTACCCAACAAACACACATTTAATAGTTCGTGAGTCAAGTTTGCTTCTATTGGGTTGATTGTTGTGTACGAAAATAGTACACCCAAAGACTTTAAGAGGAAGAGAATTAAGGAGCTTAATGTGAGGAACTTGTTCTAGAAAAACACCTAATGGGGTACAGAATTGAAGAGTTTTTGAAGGAAGACGATTTATCAAGTACGAGGTAGTTAGAATGACTTCTCCTCAATAGGAATTTGGAACAAAGTTGGTAAACATCATAGATCGGGCTACCTCTAAAAGATGATGATTCTTTCTCTCTGCTATCCCGTTTTGTTGTTGGGTATAAGCACAAGAGTTATGTGAATGATCCCATTTTGACTGAGATATTGAATAAAATCAATGAAAAAATATTCTCTCCCATTGTCTGTATGTATTATTTGAATAGAGGTCTGGAATACATTTTAAACGAGTTCGTGGAACTGTTTAAAGATATGATAGGCTTCAGATTTGTCTTTCATTATATATACCCAACATACCCTTGTATGATCATCAATGAAACTGGTAAACCAATGAGTACCGTTTAGACTTGTAACTCTAGCGGGACCCCAGATATCACTATAAATTAATTGGAAAGGTTTAGAGGGTATGTATGACTGTATGGGATAAGTGTTTTTGCTTTGTTTTGCATGGACACATTGCTCACAATATAAAGAAATCTAATCATTATTGATGAAAAGGTTTGGATGTAAGATTTTCATATATGGAAAATTGGGATGACAAAGGCGTTGATGCCATAACATAACATCAGAATTTGATATAACTGAAAGGGAAATCCTATATGGTGATTTGGATTTAGTAGGAGTACTCTTTCCTGAGAAGTAGTAAAGTCCTTTCCCCTCAGCACTACCAATCATCTTCCCCGAACACCGGTCCTGAAATTCACAATGAGATGGAAAGAATGTCACAATACAGTCCATGTCCTTCATTAATTGACTGACAGATAGTAGATTATAAGTTAACTTAGGCACATAGAGAGCAGTATTCAATGTCAGTTTTGGCAAACAAACTCTCCCTTGACCAATAGTTGGTGACCCTTTTCCATCCGCGACCCAAACATTAACTTTCTGGATACATGGCTCATATTTTTCAAAGGCATTCAAAGCTGATGCACCTGTGTCCACAATCCAGAGATTGTGACTTAGGGACTTTGATAATAACGATTGACACAGGTTACCTTTGTGCACTAGTGTTGTAGTAGAGGTTTGTTGGTCATATAAGTCTTTCTCAATTGTGATTTTTGTCTGATTCAAGAGTTGCTGAAGTAGTTCAATATGCTGGGGGGACAGGTTTAGCCCTATGGTGTTGCTGATATCGGATTCTGCTACATGTGCTACTCCACGTTTTTGCTAAACTCTTTGGCTTTTAGGTTTCTAATCTGGTGGTTTCCCATGTAATTTCCAGCAGGTCTCACAGGTGTGGTAGGACTTATCACAGTGGTCACACCACTACCTATTCTTGATTTCTTGCTCTCGGGTTTGGTAATTAGACTCCTTTCGAGAGTTTTCCACTAAAGTTGAGCCTTGAGAGGTTTGTTCAGACGTGTGTGAGGTAAGCATGACCTTTTTTTCTACTATCTTCCCTACAAACCTCAGCAAACATTTCTCAGATTGATGGCAATGGTTTTAAACTGAGTAACCTTCCTCGCACTTCATCAAGTCCAACATTAAGTCCCTACAAGAAATCAAAAACTCTCTCCTTCTCCAATAATTTTTCATACTTCTCAGAATAGATTCATCTCCTATCATAATTCAATGAGTAAGTTATAATACTCGGTAACAAACATATTACCTTGGTGAGTATTTCTGATTTTTTATCTGATTTCAAAGCATTGAGAAGTGTTTTCCAAATCAAAATATATTTCTTGCACAACCTCCTAGATTTCTCTTACAGTTTTGCAGAATAGATAGGTTCTTCCTATTTTTGGCTTCGTTGAATTTATAAGCCAAGCCATGACAATGAAATTCTCAGCTCCCCAAGCACCGTAAATGACTGTTGTTTCATGTGGTTGAGGAATTGCCCCTGTACATATCTAGGTGATTGGGATGAGGTTTGGAACCCATCAAAGGAACCGAAGGTTGGTTGAACTCCAGCCATGATGTGGCTGGAAAAAAGTTAGGCTACTAGAACCGGTAGCTTTGATACCATGAAACAAGAAGGTATAGAAAATATCAGAAGAAAAAAAAACACTTTATTTCTCTGATTATATGTAATTTATACACGAGTATAACCTATTCTAATACCACTAAACAATTAGACTTTTCGTATATAATAACTTATCCAATCTATACTATATCTTATCTTATCTACTAGAAGATAATCTCCTAACCTAACTAAACTTATCTAAAATAATTATCCAAAACTTTTAATTGACAGATTTTTTATTTTCCTTCTCTTCTAGATATCTGTGGACAAAACAAATGTTGGAGAAGAGTGAGAGAAATGTCCTCTTAATGTATGGCTCTTTCATAAATATCTTTCAAGAAGATATCTCCTAAGTCCTTAGGAAGCTCATTACAAAAGTTCTCACTAGTATTTGAGAAAATTATGCAATAAACGCTCGACTCCATGTCAGAGTTCCACAAATAAGAAAGATCTGAAATCAGCTAGCAATACCAAGCACCAAGCACATTATGCATCTTCTATTGGAATGCATCTATGTCATTCACTAATAAAGAGAAGAAATCATTAAATGGATGAACATGCATCACACTTCCTAACTTCTGCCTATTCCACAATAGAAACTCCCTGAAAAGAATTTTTTTGCGATTGTGGAACTCTGAATAGATACAGAAGCAAGTCCATAAATAACAAATGGAACAGTAGAAAAATAAGATTTCATGTTCAGTAACATATATAAAGTAATTTCTGTGAAGAAAGGAAAATCAAAGAAACACAAATAACAAAACTGAATTGAAGAGAAAAGTTAACCATCATCAAAGGCAAGAAACAGTGATGCTACAGCTGCCAAATACAAGTTGAGTTTTACTTAATCTGTTAACATGCTTGCAGTGTCCTTTGCATGTTCTCGTTCACCTAATGGCTAATACAGCGAAAGTTCATAATGGAAGATTCATACTGAAAAAAAAGAATGGGGCATCTGGCTAGAAGAAAAATATTTGCTGTCCAGTAAATGATCTTTTCAAATTACTACAGCACTTGATACATAAAGAAACCGCAAGTATTCTTATTCATGGAGATGCAAGTACTATGAATCTGAGGCTTATGTTACTAGTTATTTGTTCTTTCAGATAAATGGACATATGCCATAGAAACTGACAATCAAGTGTTTGCTTCTCTCTGATGAAATTAAGCCTAGAGGAATATAAAAGTTTTCATCTAAGACTTTTCAAAAATTTGGAAGTTCATGAAGCAAAATTCTAAAAGTCTCTGTCACACATCAATAGAATTAAAGTCAAACAAAGCTTAAATACAAACCATTTGGAGAATATATGCTCAGATGGATCGGGACATTGGAGATTTGCTTTGATTTCCCAGTTATGCGATCTGTTTCATCTGCAATCTCCTTGCGCACGGAAGCTGCAAGAACAAGAAAAATTCTTGTCTAAAGGTGCGTTCTGATTAAATTAAGCTTTTCTCAAATAACTGATAATCAACAAATCCATTCACTCGTTAACAAGTAATGAAAAAGAGAAGTTAACCAAGCATGCCATTTAATTTACAGCTGAAGAACGTAGTTTTTAGGACTTAAAAACTTATACACAGCCACCACTCCAGTTTTCTATGACCATTGCAATTTGCACATATAATCTCTTTGCTTATGACTCAAGTTTTCTGGAAAATTGTTAATTTATTTATCCACTTGAAACCAAATCAAAGAAGAAAAGTTAATAACTTGGTCAACATGAGTATGTACAGATGCAAGTTTGAAGAAGTTCTAACTGCAAGTAAGGACAACATAGAAAGGTCAGGAAAGGGCAAAAAGGAAAAATAGTGCTACAATAAGAATGATCACAGATAATTTGAAATAACTATGGTGTTGATAAAGCTAATTGCAGAAAGATTCAAATTGTTAAAACTCCATAATTCAGAGTGCTGTCCAATAAAATCAGTTGAAAATAAACACAAAACTGTTTAAGAACTATGACATTTTTTCCTATAAGCTAAACAGGTGGACGATTGTAGGAAGACGATTTTACATATTCAAAGATGCAATTAATCCAAAAAATGAAGAAAGAAACTTAAAACATTGAAAATGCAATATCACATATATCCTTCATTCGCCAATATTAGGGTAGGACTATATCCCAAATTTTTTACACACTAACCAATTCAAATTTCATTCAGTGGGCAGTAGGATATAAACAATATATCAGCAAGCTTCACTGAGCACTTGGAATTAAAGAAAGTTGAAAGCTAAGGAACAAATAATGCAACAACATGCAGAGACAACTCAAATCTATTAAACTTCAACATAAGTTCAAAACTGGAGAATTCAGCATCAATAATTTGACATACCAAAATCATTGTATTTCCTCTTTGGGGCATGAAGAAACTCTGCGTATTCAGAACGCCCATCTTCTATCTTATGAAGTTGCAACACCAATGGTCTTCGAGTCACGATACCTGTAAACCGAAAAGGCAGAGATATTAACTTAAAGAAAACGATATATCATGGGAATCATGGGGGAAGGCGAAGCCACTTCTTTATGGTCAATTGACAGCTTGAAAACTCTGAACAAAAAGGAAAGTTACTTTCCACTTCAATTTTCAAAATGCTGGACTACGAAGACGGAATACACCACTAACTGAGTCCATACACCTATCTAGGATACAGAAAGGACACACAAACCTAAATAATGACTTAATTCGAATAACTTTTTTTCAGTTCTTGGGTGAAATGAAAGTAAATTAATCATGAATAAATTAATCATGAATATCCAGCATTCCGCTCATCTTTCCATTCACATCCAACTAATAAACAAAGATGATCTGAGGTCACACCAACTTTAAAATGCACAAATCTAATAATTCAAGCTGAGGCCGAGAATTACCAGATCCACGAGGCAGGAAATCTCTCCCTACAACGCTTTCCAACACCGACGATTTCCCAGAACTCTACATTTCAAGACCCAAGTTAAACATCTTTCAACTACAAACCCATAAATCGAAAGAGCAATAAAAATTCATGAACAAAAAGTCAAATCACCAATAAAGACACACTTATAAACCAGAACATGTATGGAGATGAAGAAAAAAAGATGACCTGACCACCAACAACAGCAACAGAAGGAAGAGCTTCCCAAAGGGACATTCCCTCACCACCATGGTCGCCCAAAACGGTGCAGGCTCTTTGGATTCTGTTGACTAATCCAATCAAGCTTTGCATTGTAGCCATTTTTTGAACGGGATCTAAATCTAATATAATTTTGTACAGAGAAGGGAGTAAAAGGGATTAATGTTTGGGTTAAAGAATGAAACCTGAAGGATCAGAAATGAAAATGTCTGATGGGTTTTAGATCAGAAGAGAAAAATGCAGATTGGTCTTCTGATTGAGACCTGGAAACCAAAAACAGAGACACAATGGGAAAGAGAACGGTTGGAGCGAGAACTGATGGTTCCGAAGGCATCAACGTGCATGCGTTTTTATTTTATGTATTTCTTTTCTAATTTTTCAGCTAAATCCAAGTATTGGAATCTAATTTATTTGATCGTGAAAAATAAAGTCAAGTTTGATTTATGGTTACATTTGAGGAGCTACTTAACAGTATCGAGCTTTATATCCTTCGATGCGAGGAGGATTTTTGCAGTTGACCTTTATGTTTCTCGAACAAGTTTCAATATGTTATTTGAAATTAAAATTTTTAATAAAATATAATACAATAAAATAGTTTATAATAAAATGAAATATAAATAAATATATTATGAGAAAATTATTATTTGAAAGAAATAGAATGATTTATAATATAATATACTGAAATGTTGTTTGAAAGAAAGGCTTACAATATAAAATAATAAAAAATTATTTATTATTTTATATTTTATCCTAAACTCTTTAAAGTTAAACTAAAAGTTTCTCATTTTTATTATTTAAGATATAATAAGATGTAATATGAAACTATCTTTTTATTATTATTATTATAACCTCTCCTTTCAAACAAAAAAATAATATCACATTCTATTTTATTCTACTAATAAACTTCTAACTAAACATAAGCTTATTTCTGCAACTTTTTAAGTGCTTCTAGACCATTTTGTTTTTTTTTTTTTTGCAAAATAAAATTGTTACTTAAATATACTATACATTGAAACGCTTTTAATGGTTTTTAAAATATCTTTTTGTCTTGTTTGGTAAGCTGAAGGAATCGATTCGAAATAGATATGATAATGGATCGATACATAAGTTTAGGTTCAAGTATTCTCAACAGGTGGTCTATAGGCCTAGGCCAGATCAACTCGAGGTATTATTTTTTTAAAGTAAAATGATATTATTTTATTTAGAAGAATTAAATTTCGGACACGTCTATGCTTAGGCAATCTAGCCTGGACTCCATTAAAAATGTTATTTTATATTTTTAATTTTTAAAAAATTATTTTTTAAAAATAACAAGATTGTTATCTCTAAATTAGAATAAAAAGTGATAATCAAAATAAGAGTGGAAATACTGATTATGTTTTTTTAGTATCTAAATATTATAAATGAGATTGTGAAAATTAATACATATATTTGGTATCAAATATTAAGAATAGTAATAACAATTTTTTAATCATGTTCGATCATTATGTAATTGATTTTGTAAATAATTAATTAAAATATTTTATTATTAATAATAATTAATAAAAATATTATTTAATAAATAATTAATTAAAATTATTTTTAATTATTCAAAAATTTGTTAATGTTTAATAGTTTGACATAGACAGAAATTATCGAAACAAAAATTTGTTAATTTTTAATAGTTTGACATAGACAAAAATTATCGAAAGTGATAGACTGACTACATTCAGTATCATCCGTTTCAGCATCAAGGCGCTGAATCTGAGCTTTGACAGTTTGCTACCCCATAAAGCCTTACAAGGTAATGGATACAATTACCCAAATATGCCCCTGCTTCAGAAGCCCGCACTCGCCCCGAGTGGTATCTGCATTTTGGATTTAACGATGTGTCTCATTCTCAAATTGTTTTTCTGAAATTCGAACCCGCGACATTGGGCAAACCTAGGCCGTTACCTGATGACTCTGATGCTACTTTGCTATCCTTTAAAGCCTTACAAGGTAACGAGTACAATTACCCAAATATTCACGAGTCCATTGCAATTTTGAGTTTATAAGACAAACATTGTATTAGTTGCTGAAGGAAGAGTTGGAGAATATATTTGTTTTTAATATTGAAAATTAATTTTGTTTTCCAAAAAATAAAAGGTCAAATTTGTATTGAATAATAAAAAAGTTAAAGTCTTACCAATCTACAAGATTCTTCACTTTGTATTTTTTCAAAAAGGTCTGTAAATTAAACTTGTAACTTTATGATTATAAAGGAGTAAGTTTATCGGTCATTTCAAGGCTTATATTTATTGAATAATAAAAAATAAATAACATTACGTGAATGATAATTAAAAGTTAAAATAATTATATAAAACATAGAAAAACTAGTTTGATTCAATTCAAGATCAAGAAGTTTGACTCAAATCTTAAGAAGTTTTTAAGAATAAGTTTGACATTCTTTTAATATAAATAATTTAAATGATTTTTATTGTAATTAATAGAGATAGTAATATCATTTTAAAATATTTTTAAATTAATTAAACATTATTTTAATATAAATATCATCAAGTAGTACATTCCTTCAAAACATTTGAATAGGAATGACAAATATAGCTCAACCCACCTGGGTTGATCTGACCTTTTAGAAATTTGACCCGGGTTGATCGAGTCATAAGTTGAGATTGGTTGACCCGACCTGTCCATGAACTAACAGAAAGGTACAAAACGACATTGTTTTTTATTTCCGACCCAGCCCGACCCATGCGTAGTTATTCTGGACAGTGAGTTTAAATTCTATCAAAGGAGGCATAAAAGATGAAGGATTAAGGAAAATAAGCATATGATTAACAACTAGAGATATTAATATATAAGTAGGGATGTCAAAAATTACTCGGCTCGGCCTAGCTCAATCCATGGTCAACAGATTTAACTCAGTAAAATTGACCCACGAATCAGACCAAGGTCGTCAGGTTGGGTCATGGTCCGAGCTAAACAGCCCGACCTGTGGCCCATGGCCTGCCCAAAGTAATCAAACAAAACGAAACGGCATCGTTCATCGTTTTGTTTGGTGCAAAACAACATCGTTTTGTATATGCTTAAAATAACTTCTACCGACAAAATGACATCGAATAAAATAGAACTTAAATCATAAGACAAAACAATTTCATTTTGTTGAAAGCAAAAACAACATCGTTTTGCTTTTCATTAAATGAAACAACGCAGCAGTCAACAATCCCTCCCTTTCCTGACTCTCACCTAGCTATTGCTTTTGTTACTCTCACTCACACAACAATGTTGTACTCCTCTATTCTTCATCCATTCTTCTTCTTTGTATCATGTTCTTCCTTCATTCTTCTTATTCGTGTCATCTGTCCTTTATCGTTGACCATGTGAACTGTGAAGTCACCAACGCTTAAAACAACCAATGGTGAATGATGCAACGTACTTAATAAGGTAATCTCTCATTCTCTCTTCTCAAATTTGGTTTTTTATTAATAGTTGAGTGTTTTGAGAACATATTTGGTCAAGTTGAGAACTTTGTATGTTAATATTGGGAATATGGGATAATGCATGTATAATGTTTGACGAAATGTCACACTCTTGATTGTTAGTCATTTTTCTTCTTTATTAGATCACATGGTAGTAGATGCTGGATATGATGATAGTGAGAAAGCAAAAGAATATTGCATATTGCTTGTTAATGTGTTACAAAAATGAGTTGTGATATGATTTGCGGATATATTTGTGCACGTGAAAGAAGACTTCAAGTGGTGTTGTAAGGAGAATATGTGGGTTAATTATTTTATGTAATGCGCAAGATGTGCAGCTGGAAACTTAAAAGATGTGCAGTTGGAAACAAAGACAGAATCGTGGTTGAAAAAAAAAGATTTAGGATTGCAGAGTCATTCCATTCCATCTCTCTCTCGACTACAGCTATTAAATAGGCACCCTAAATTACCTTTCCAAAAACTTCTATCCTTTAGCTTTCTTAACAACCTTACAGTAATTAAAAGCTTTTTGATCTTTTGTTTTCACTTTAAGATCTATTGAATCTTTTTTTTTTAATTCTTACAGTAATTCATGACATGTGAATAACTGTAAGAGACATGCCACTGGTTGGAACTAGTAACTTGAAAATTCAGGAAAACTAAAAGGAATTTCCAGTGGGCTACACAGGCAAAGCAAATAAAAGTTGGGCATGAATGTTGAGCATGAGTTTTTGTTTTTTTCAAACAGGCAGCATAGCTTTGTCACTCGTATGTCTTCATGTGACATCTGAGCTTGAGAAAGTGTAACTTTGCCTTGAGATTCAGCAGTCCCAATCCATTACTCATAAGCTTTTTGAAGTTTGTAAATGATCATCCTAACTTGCTTGTACATTCTAGCATATTCAAAGTTAACAAAGTCATGAATTTTTGTACTTATTATGGTTCAGGACGATATTTAGCATGATGATTAATTGGCACATTTTATATTTGTTAAATTGTCTTAAAGAATGAATAGGAATTGGGAAGTGAATATTGGATTCCATCTATGTGAATAGGATATATGGATTCCATATATTGATTGTGTTTCTAATAGATAGGAACTTTGAATCTGGAGAAATAACTAGGTTGATTCTTTGATTTTCTTGAACATTTTGTTTTATATGGAATATTTTAACTATAATGCAGGCAAAGTATTTTGATTAAGAATGTGTCATTTCCTAATACATTCTTATTTCGAACCTCAAGTATTTATATGTTTTTTGTTAGATGGATGAGCATATTCCTTCAGTTGAGAGTTTTAATTCAGTACAAAGGTAAAAGTGGAAACTTCTATTTCGACACAAATGACGATAGAAACTCAATTGGAAATCAAGTTACTCAACATAAAAGTGAAGTTTGTAATCACTTTAAGAAGACTATATCGATCTATAGAATTGAAAAAGCATAGTGAAATTATTGTCAAAAGTTGTATTCGAGTGGTTCGAAAGGTGGAACGTCTCATTTAAAAAGACATATGGAATCATGTACTAGAAAGAAGATGGTTTCAGGAGGTCAAACATTTTTAACCCCTAATCTCATGAAAGGAAAGAATTAAATGGTCGTAACAACTTTTGACAACTATATATAGATCAAGGATTTTGATGACTAATATGATTATTGGAGATGAACAACTATTGTCTATGGTTAAAAGCAAAAGATTCACAATATTTCTTAATTCACTCCAACCGACTTTCAAGATTGCAAGTCAGAGTACATTGAGGAATGATATTTTCAAAATTTATGAGGACAAGTAGAGAGAAACATTAAGAACATTGTCGAGTGTTCAAGGATGAATTACTATAACAACAGACATGTGGACAGCCGATAACCAAAAGAATGGTTATATAGCAATGACGACACATTATATTGATAATGATTGTAAGTCATGCAATAGACTTTTGAGATAATTTATATTCTTTAACATTGTTATTAGCTACTTTTTCATTATTTTATAAATTTATGATTCTTGTTGTTATGCTTTTGCCGACATCGCATACAAGTAAAAAATTGGTAAACGTGTTGAAAAATTGTTTGATGAATTTGAACATCGACAATAAAGTATCCTCCATCACAGTCGATAATTACAGCACAAATGATGCTATGATCGAGAAGTTAAAGGATAAGATACGGGTTGGGAGCTTATAGGCTGGAGGTAAGTTATTTCATATGTGTTGTTTTGTGCATATTCCTAACTTGATTGTAAAGGATGTGTTGTAGACGATAAATGAAGCACTATTCGGAATAGTGTTTGATATTGGAATGCAACTCCTAAAAGAGTTGAAACTTTTGAAGACGATGCACAAATTTTATGTATTTCAAATTCAAAGAAGTTGGTTTTGGATTGGAACTCAACCTTTAATATGTTGGAGTCAGCAATCCTATATGCTCAGTTGTTTATTAGACTAGTCGAAAGAGATTTTCAATATACCTGCGTACCATAAAAAGATCAATGGAACTTGGCAAGAGAACTTTGTATAAAGTTGAAATTAATCAATAATTAGACTAAATTGTTCTCATAAACAAAATATCCAACTTCGCACTATATCTTTAGCACTATGTCCAACATAAACCATGTTTTATCATTGTGGATGTTTGACTTTAATGTAGTTATTTGGACTATCGCGGAGCAGATGGCGGGGAAGTTTAATTCTTATTAGTCTAAGGTTGAAGATATTGTTGCAGTATTATATGTGTTAGACCCAGTGTAACGGATACCGTTCCGTTCCGGCCAGAAACCGGTACCGGAACGGGCCCAGAAATACCGGGTATTAATTCCGGTCGGTATCGGCGGATTCCGGTCGGTACCGGCCGGTACCGTCAATACCGGAATTTTAGGGACCGTTTCGCAAAAAATAAAACCTTCAGGGACGAAAATGCAAATAAAAAAAATAAAACCTAAAAATCTACCCGCACCCTCCCCACCCCGCCGACCTTCTCTTCTTCTTCGGTTTCTCTCCTCCGGTCCTCCCTCTCGTCGCCGCTGGCCTACTGCTCCTCCCTCTCGTCGTCGCTGCTCCTCCATCGTCGGATCTGGTGTCGCCGTCGTCGGATCTGCTCGTCCCTCCTCCCTCCTCGGATCTGCTCGTCGCTCCTCGGATCTGCTCCTCCCTCCTCGCCGCTCCTCGCCGCTCCTTGCCGCCTGCTCCTCCGTTCTCCTCGTCGTCGACGCACGAGGCACGAGACGACCACCGAAGACCCGACGACCTACCCTCACCGGAGACCCGAACCCGATTGTTTTGGGTGTATGTTTTCGAATCCTCTAAAACACCTCCGAAAGTTCATATGATTGTGGTTGTTCCTTACCAGATGCTTGGAATTGATGATAAAGTAGAACTTCATTTTCCATCAAGGCATCAACTCTTCAATATTTGTCGGCAAGGCATCCACTCTCCAGTTTAAGTTTAGTCTTGACTAGGTTTTACAAGAACAAAGAAATTCAAAAACAAAACTCCCTAGAAATACTAACTTTAAAAAATTATAAGAAAATTGAAAACATAAAGAACGTATTATATAAAATATGTAAAATGTATTGCAATTTATATTTTAAATTTGAATATCAAGTTTAACTTCATTTGCTATAAAAAGTTATCCAAACACTCAAAAATTTACAACATCAAGAAGTTGAGGGTAAAAGAACATATAAATAATCAAACTATAAATTAAATTACAGTATAAAATTATGCACAAATTTTTTAGTTCAAGACTAAGTTTTGAAAATGCAAAAACATATCGATTATACAGTTTTGTACATCATAAGATATATTAGATGTATTGAAATTCCACGTTAATTTAAAATAAAAAATAAAAATATTTATATATAAGAATAATTTCATAACCTAATGTTTTAAAATTTTTAAATAAGATATAAACTTTTTTATGCGGACGAATACAAAAATTTTAATAGGGTATCATAATCAACCTACTTCATGATAGGCTTTGCACAAATATCTAATTTTATAAATATTTACAAATGTCTAATCTTACAAATTTCATACGTCATTTGTCTATTTCTAAATACAAGGAAGATATATTAATTAAGCTAAATTCCTAATCAACTAAGATAGATAGTTTATATAGATACAAAAATTGAATTAAAGCATAAGTCTTCTTGTGTCTAATCTAATCTTATTATCCAAATTTAACATAACAAATTATTTATTTTTATTATATAGCTCCAACTAGAATTAGGGAGATCTCCACCAAGCAGGACAAGAAATTTAAACATGCGTCAGTTAAGTAAACAATCTCTCTTTCTCATATTGTGTATTCGATTTTCAGTTCACCCCTTTCTTTCTCTCTTTTATTCAGATTTATCTGTGGAATAGAGTGACACTAAAAACAGAAACTTGAATTGAATTGGATTGGAATTGAATTGAATTGGATTGGAATTGAAATTGAAATTGGATTGGAATTCAGGTTTAACTTCAACTTGATTGCTTACTCGTCATCAACTCTTTTTGTAATATTTATTGTTCTTTTTATCGAATGTTTTGAATCTTTTAATGTAAATATGTAATATTATTTATTATAATGATGAAATTGTATGATTGTAATATTTTAAATGCTTTGTATTATTCTT
>JANIPM010000231.1:15121615-15135370 GCA_027478405.1 Erythroxylum cassinoides
CATCATTCACATCGTTATTCAATCACATTCATGTCATGTTATGCTATTACTTTAGCGTAAAGGTGGGTTTCAGTTCAGTTTTATGACCACCAATTAGGGTACATTTATTTTAATAATTTTTATTATTAAAAATTAATTAATTTAATTATTAAAAATTAATTAGATTAATTAATCAATTAATTCTTATAAATCTATAATATTAATTTTTATTTACCAATTTTTTTGTAATTAAACATCAAAATTTTCACTAAGTAAACAATGGCAATAATATTTTCTAATTATATTTTAAATTATTTAATTTTTAGTTTATTTTATAATAATTTAATATTAATTAAAATTTTAAATTTTAAACTTCAAAATTTTTAATTTCTTGTTCAATTTCCGGTTTTTAATATAGTTATTTGTGTTATTAAATAGGATGATTCTAATAGAGTACAACTGACGAATGTGAAAATAAAATGGATGTCGATTGAACCGGTAGGAGACCCGGAGCACAACGAACTCAATCCGCACCCGGTTTTGAAAATTTAGCCAAAAGCTTGCCCGCCACTGAAAAGGGCAAAGAAAAAAAAACCTAGTTTATCTCAGCTCCACGGTACTACTTCTACTACTGCTGTTTTAATCAATTTCAAGAGTTTGCTCCCAAATCCAAACAACATTGAAAATCACCACATTTCTATCTAAAATCATCGGAGTAGTTTTTCTTGTTTCAATTTCACTAAATCTAAGCCCACGCCTTAAACCCCCTAGGGTTTTCAGTTCAAACCCCCAACCGGCCTCTTTATCCTAGAGCTTTTCATCTCCGCGTTTTCATGTCCTGGGAGGAGGAGATTGTTCTCCGTGACGTCACCAATGCGGGTCTCGTCGTCAGTGACCGGATTGGGCGGGAAGTGACGGCCCAGCTCGACCTCGAAGAGGCTCTTGAGGCTTCTAGATACGCTAGTCATCCTTTTTCCACCCACCCGAGAGATGTACTAGTCCGAAATTTCTTCTCTTTTTTATTTCCCAATTCCATAATTTTATGTGCCTGCTTGTCTTTGCCTTTGTAATTGCAATGTTGAATCACTGATTGGTTTTGGGCTACTATTTGGTGACTGAGAAGATGCCTTAGGGGAAAATTAATGATGGCGTGGGTTGTTGAATTGTGGTAGGGAGTGACAGGGCATCTTCTAGTATATATTTCTCACAACTTTTAATCTGGATTAGGTAGGATGGTACCATGCGTTAGTCATATCTTCAGATGTCTTTCTTTTTCTTTGCCTAATATTTGATGTTTGGTTTCTTGTTTTCTCTTGATTGACTGCACTTTGGGCAGGTATCCATCCACATGGCTTCTCTCCTGGTGCTTTGTGCCTCTCTCGTTTTTTATTATGTTCTTCTTCTCTTTAAGATAATGTATCTGAATTGCACATCTTCATACACAGGGTATTGCACCTCCTATTTAATTGTATCTTGATATTCTTGGTAAATTGATGTGTAGTCTGCAGCGTCATAGATTGATGTGAAAGTGGCACTCTTTTCAGTGGAAATAATCAAATTTCCTTAGTTCAGTTTCAAAAACTTTTAACCTTCTTTTCACCCTTTTAATGTTTCTAAATCAAAAAAGTTCCAGTCATTTCTTGGATAGCCATTGTCACATCTCACTAACAAATGCCTAATGTCCTATTATCCCTTTTTTTTTGTTGCAGTGGCCTCCACTGATTGAGGTAGGAGATACCTGGGAGTTGCCTCCTGTTCTCATTGAAAGATATAATGCAGCTGGAGGGGAAGGAACTGCTCTATGTGGAATTTTTCCTGAGATACGCAGAGCATGGGCATCTGTGGACAATTCATTGTTCCTATGGCGTTTTGATAAGTGGTGAGTTTATCTTTGCAGCACTACCAGGCTATGACATAGGTAGCAATTAGAGATGGGTATCTTAAAAATGAATAAAGGAAAAGCATTTCTTTGTAATTATTTGATTTCCCTTTTTGGTCTGTAGTGTGAATTCTTTTCTGACATACATCTAAAAGTTTGAAGCTCCTTGCTTTTTCAATTGTTGGAGCATTCCTTTTGGTGTTAATATGCTTTAGTGAAATCTTGCATCGATCTTTAAAGCAAGGAGCATGCTATGTTGTGTCTCCTTTTAGAATGGGCTGGAGTTAGAACAAAAGTTTATTTGTTTGCTGCATGGTGGAAAATATTGATTGGCATGGTGAGGACAGTATGGGCTGGAAAATCTCCAAGATACCCTGTTCTGAAGTTCTTTTAATTCAAGCTCCTGTTCAAGAGTCAGACAAGGAAGAATTTTTTTTAGTTTATGAGAAGCATTTGGAAAAATTATGTGGGTTCTAAGATGACAGTTTTGCTAGAGGATGAAGTTGTGATATTCCTAATGAAAGGTGCATATTGCTCTCAATAAAAATTTCCACCATGTTCGTGAAGTTTGTTTAATTATTGTATATCTAGTTTGGATTGTTGGGGTCTTCAGGTGGCTTTGGTTAAATAAAGATAAGTATATTGAATTCTTTCACTTTGTTAATCTTTTTGATTATGTTGGGGGAGATATGTAGTATTCATGACTTTTTTTTTGTGGCTCTCATCTTAATCTATTGTTGTATGGCTCTTCAATCAGACTAAGACCGTAATTGTATCACGATTAATTGTCAACTTCCTTGTTTTATAATTCTAGTTGGTCTTTTCTACTCCTTGTAATGTGAGGTCATCTCCTGTTCTCTGATATGGATCAAGACCAATCTTGACTTTCTGGTCATTAGTTATATCTACAGAAGAAAGTTAAGCTGATGGTTAACACTCGGTACTTAAAAAGAATAATGCAATATTTCTTGACTTTTGGCTAGAGAATTTGGAATTCAGCCAGATTCTATCAGATACCGAATCTAGAAAGATTTCTAAGCTTAATATTTTAAGATTGATTATTGCTAAAGTTCTTTCTTCTTCCTTATGTTATTCTAATTCAATTGTTAAGTTAAGTAAGTGCTAATTATCTTTAATATTCTTGTCTTTTTCAGGGATGGACAATGTCCTGAATACAGTGGGGAGGAACAGGCCATTTGTGCAGTTGGACTTGCCAAATCTAAACCCGGTGTCTTTATTGAAGCTATTCAATATCTTTTAGTTTTAGCTACTCCTATTGAGGTGATAACAATCGACACTGGTATATTAAACAGGTTGTTTTGTTTGAATGCGCCATTTTGTTAGATATTAATTATTTCATTAATGGAAGTTGTCAAAAAAGGTTTACAAGAGCCTGATGGCAATAGAGTTAGGAGCTGTCTCTGTCTCTGTCCATCTATCCATGTTGCAAGTTCTGTTACATGTGGTCTATTATACGTTCTGGTTGCTAGGCTAAGATTTTAGGAATCAATTTTAAATGTTATTTGAAGCACTTAGAAGATTTTATTCTTTATTTGAAGCGCATAGAAGATTTATTCTCACTATCTTTTTCTTATTTCCTCCTTAGAAATATAGTTACGAACTTGATAAGTATGGTGTCAAATTGACATGCGGGCTTTGAGCTTTAAACAGTAAGTTTGGTTTGTTTCATAGTTTGTGTCTGAACTGAAACTCTTATTGTGGAAGTGAGCCTAATTTATGGTGGCATCATGTTGATCAAAGAAGACATTCAGATGACAATTTACCTTTAATGTTTTATGCTTTTTAATCTTGGATCCTTCTCCTTTTTCTTTCCTACTCTTTATTGCTAAAACTTAGATAATGAGCAAGCAAGATGTGAGAACTGTAATAGGATTGAGGACTCTTTTACTGTATCTTCTGTGTGAGACTCTGTTTGGATAAGTAGGTATGTACTTTTTGATTGGTTCTCATTAACTTTTCTTGTTGTCAGTTGATTCTTGTAGGAGTCTGCTGTTCTGGTGGTGGTGATGGTTCTGATCCATATGCAGAGCTCTCATTGCAGCCTTTGCCAGAATATGCCATACCATCTGATGGGGTTACTATGACTTGTGTTGTATGCACTGAAAAGGGCCGTATATTCCTGGCTGGGCGAGATGGCCACATTTATGAGTTGCATTACACCACTGGTTCAGGCTGGCATAAACGATGTCGAAAAGTTTGCCTCACTGCTGGATTGAGTAGTGTCATATCGAGGTATGCTATTTCATTTATTTTGGAGAGGTATACATGGCCATTAAATCTCCCGAATGTCTCATGGTGATGGCTTTAACTTATGTAACATAACAGCAATTGATTTTTAACCAAGGACAGCTCCTACCTGATAACATTTTAAGAACTAAGCGGTTATTTCAATGGTTTACACTTAAATTGAGTACATACTTTTGGGTTTCTTTAAATCAATATAAAGTTCAATTATTATCTTACAATTAATATGCCATAGGTCAGAACTAAGAACTTCTTTTGGTCTTAGGTGGGTGCTGCCTAATGTATTCAAGTTTGGAGCTGTTGACCCTGTTGTGGAAATGGTTGTTGACAATGAAAGACAGATTTTGTATGCGCGAACTGAGGAGATGAAACTTCAGGCATTTCTTTTAGGGCCAAATGGAGATGGTCCATTGAAGAAGATTGCCGAAGAGAGAAATTTGTTTAGTCACAGAGATGTGCATTATGCAAGTAGATATTTGACAGGACCAAGAACGCCAAATAGACAAACAAAACCATCTGTAGTCTGCATCACACCTTTATCTACTCTGGAATCCAAATGGTTGCATCTTGTTGCTGTTTTATCAGATGGCAGAAGGATGTACTTTTCCACTTCTCCATCTAGTGGCAGTAATGGTGCCATTGGAGGTTTGGGGGGGTTTGATACTAGTTCTCAGAAGGCAAATTGTTTAAAAGTTGTTACTACTAGACCTTCTCCTCCTTTAGGAGTTAGTGGTGGACTTACATTTGGAGCTGTATCTATTGCTAATAGAACCCCAAATGAAGATCCCACACTAAAGGTTGAAACAGCATATTACTCTACTGGAACTCTTGTCCTTTCTGATTCATCACCACCAAGCATGTCTTCTCTTGTGATTGTGAGCAAGGACTCGAGCTCTCAACCAGCAGGTAGCATGGGAACAAGCACAAGGAGTTCTCGAGCTTTGCGAGAAATTGTCTCTTCCCTACCTATTGAAGGTCGAATGCTTTTTGTGGCAGATGTTTTGCCCTTACCGGATACAGCTGCCACTATACAGTCACTATACTCGGAACTTTTTTTTGGATTTGAAAACTCAAGGGAATCCTGTGAGAAGGCATCAGGTAAACTTTGGGCAAGAGCTGAACTCTCAACCCAACATATTTTGCCAAGGCGAAGAATTGTTGTTTTCAGTACCATGGGAATGATGGAAGTTGTTTTCAATAGACCTGTTGACATTCTCAGGAGGTTGTTTGAGTCCAATTCACCTAGATCAATCTTGGAAGATTTTTTCAACCGATTTGGGGCTGGTGAGGCAGCTGCAATGTGTTTAATGCTTGCTGCAAGGATAGTACATTATGAAAATCTTATAAGCAATGTTGTGGCTGAGAAGGCAGCTGAAGCATATGAAGACCCAAGAATTGTTGGAATGCCCCAACTTGAGGGTAGTAGTGCATTGGCAAGTACTAGATCAGCAGCTGGGGGTTTTAGCATGGGACAAGTTGTGCAAGAGGCTGAGCCTGTATTTTCAGGTGCACATGAAGGTCTCTGTTTATGCACAACAAGGTTGCTTTTTCCACTCTGGGAACTCCCCATCTTTATGACAAAAGGCAGTTTGGGTCCGCCTGATGCTACATCTCCGGATGGAATAGTTGTCTGTAGACTATCTGTTGGAGCTATGCAAGTTCTTGAGAGCAAAATTCGCTCTTTAGAGAAGTTTTTAAGGTCAAGAAGGAACCAGAGAAGAGGCCTTTATGGCTGCGTTGCTGGTTTGGGAGACTTGACTGGTTCCATATTATATGCAGCTGGTTCTGACTTTGGTACTGGTGACAGGAGTATGGTAAGAAACTTATTTGGTGCTTATTCACGGAACGTTGAGTCTAATGGCAGTGGTACATCAAACAAAAGGCAACGGTTACCTTATAGTCCTGCTGAATTGGCTGCCATGGAGGTGGGTGCTTAATTATAACTGGCTTATCTTTATATTTTATGTCCAAGCTTAATGTTTATCGGTTTACAGGTGAGGGCAATGGAGTGCGTCAGACAGTTGCTTATGAGATCTGGTGAGGCTTTGTTTTTGCTTCAGCTACTCTCTCAGCACCATGTTACACGCTTGATTCAGCAGTTTGATGCTAGTCTGAGGCAAGCTCTTGTTCAATTGACATTCCACGGGCTTGTTTGTTCTGAGGACGGTGACCGTCTTGCTACAATGCTAATATCTGCACTCATGGAGGTACAAATGATAGGATTATATATATTGCTTCCTAGGACCTTAAGTCTTTCACATTTGGTACTGCTATTCTGTATTCAAACATTTTCCTGAATTGATACTGATCCTTTGCTCCAGTATTATACTGGTCCTGATGGCAGGGGAACAGTAAATGACATTAGTGGGAGATTACGTGAGGGTTGTCCCAGCTACTTTAAGGAGTCTGATTACAAGTTCTTCTTAGCTGTGGAATGTCTTGAAAGAGCTGCTATAACTTCTGACCCTGTGGAGAAGGAGAATCTTGCTAGAGAGGCCTTCAATTTCTTGAGCAAAATTCCAGAGTCTGCAGATTTAAGAACTGTTTGCAAGCGTTTTGAGGACTTAAGGTGAGTTCATTGTTTCATGACAGAGGCAAAACTGTAAAACTTGTATTGTTGTTGCTTAAATGTAAATGTGACTTTGTAGATTCTACGAAGCTGTGGTACGGTTACCCCTGCAGAAGGCACAGGCACTTGACCCAGCAGGTGATGCTTTTAATGACCAAATTGATGCGGCAACTAGAGAACATGCACTTGCTTGTCGCATACAGTGCTATGAGATAATTACCAGTGCTTTACGCTCTTTGAAAGTTGATACTTCCCAGAAGGAATTTGGGTCTCCAGTGAGGCCTGTTTCCACGAGACCTTTGCTTGATCATGCTTCTCGAAAGAAATATATTTCCCAGATTGTTCAACTTGGGGTCCAATCATCTGACAGAGCATTTCGTGAGTACCTGTACAGGACTATGATCGATTTAGGCCTTGAAGATGAGCTGTTAGAATTTGGAGGCTCCGATTTAGTGCCTTTTCTTCAAAGTGCTGGCCGTGAACCCCCACAAGAGGTAATACATTTTGATGTTCTGCTGTTTGATTATATAAAAGTAATAAAAGTCCATATAAGGCACTAGGTATACATTTGGAACGTAAATGTCTGAAAAGTAAGTTTGAATTAGTTAATACCAGCTGAAATTTTTATTTGGTCTCTCACAGGTTCGAGCAATTTCTGCTGTGATATCTGCAACATCTCCAATTGGTCATTCAGGAGCACTTATGTCTTCTAATCAAGCCAAATATTTTGATCTTTTGGCGCGGTATTATGTCTTAAAGAGGCAGCACGTGCTTGCAGCTCATGCTTTGCTAAGACTAGCTGAAAGACGCTCAACTGACATGGGAGATGCTCCGAGCCTTGAGCAGAGGTTAACAGATCGCTCTTTCTACTGTTGCTTATATTGATATAATTTAGTTCTTACCTTCTGTTTAGCTCTAGAATTTGCTTGATATGGTATTGATGCATGATCTTAACCAATCTTTTCTTTACTGTGCCAAAATTGTCAAAAGTTCTGATTTTCCCGATTAATCATGATTAGTTCAAGAAGGAATATTTTAATGTCCAATTCATGTTCAAAAATAGTTCATGTTAGTTCTCTAGTTACTATGATAGATTTGTAGGCCAATGAGTACAATACTAATGAAAAAAATCACCAATCTACATTTGTTTTCGCATTGCATGTAGAAATTATAAAGTAACCAACCCCTTCATTGGATGTGTGCTTTTTTCATGCTATTTTAAAATTTCTTACATTTCTTGGATGTGGTTCATTTCTGATATTACCTTTTCGTTATCAAATCAGGCGCCAATACCTGAGTAATGCAGTTGTTCAGGCCAAGAATGCAGGTGATAGTGGTGGTTTGGTAGGTTCTACAACGGGGGCTTTCGACAGTGGGTTGCTAGATTTGCTTGAAGGAAAGCTTGCAGTGCTTCGTTTTCAGATTAAAATAAAAGAAGAACTGGAATCTATTGCTTCTAGATTAGAATCTTCATCTGACTTGCCTGAGGCTAACCAGAATGAAAGAGGCACTGATAAGGAGTGTGATACAGAATATACAAAGATTGCACGAGAAAAGGCCAAAGAGCTGTCATTGGATCTGAAAAGTATAACTCAATTGTACAATGAATATGCAGTTCCATTTGAACTTTGGGAGGTATTTCTGTTCCTAATCCTTCTGTTTTTTGCATGTTCAAATAATTGGACAGTTGATTGAAATTGTTTAGTTGAACACCATGTGCTGTTGAAGTATTTACTCATATTGACCTTATTGGTTCAAGGCATTATGGTTACTTGCTTCAAAGATGTTTGCTTGTTAAGTTAATACTAGAACCAATATCTTTATTGTGTGAGCCATCAGAGGTATTATAGGAATAATGAAAAGATAATTCACCACCGGTCACTTTTTCCGGTGCTATTTAACTGCCCTTCCATTTCTGTGAGAATAATTGATCATGATATTATCTTTTTCCGGTATCTTTGTTGCTTATTTTTACATGTGAAACACCTTGATTTTTTGTGTTAAGAGATTTTACATCTTCAGCACCTTGTAAGATGTTAGAATATAAGCTTAATTAAAATCTCATTAGAATTTGTTTCCAGATAGATAAGCCTTATTTAGTAAAAAGCTTGTATGAGTAGGAGGAGGAGAAGAAGCAACTACAAATAAGGTAGTGGTGACAAAAAGTTTTATTGCATGAGTTCTTATTGATCTATTATTGACTTTCCCTATAAAAATCGGTATACCTCGTATAATAACTACCTAGCCCTGTTGTTTTCTTTTTCTTGAAATATTTTGTTTATTTAGGGAAAACTTAAAAAAGGTATTGATTGGATATGACAAAATGCACTTTAATTATAACAATAAATAGCAGTTGCATTATTAAGTTAAGGTGCCCGTTCCAATTTTTGCAAGTTTAAATTTATGTTGAAAGGACGCATTTGCTTTAAGTGGATTGATGTCTGTCCTTATATGTTGGTGCAGGTGTTGCTGACATGTCTATATAATTCTTTTTATTTTATGGTTGAGTTTTTCTGTAACCTTTTGTTTTTCTTCCTTCAGATATGTCTGGAAATGCTTTACTTTGCAAATTATTCGGGTGATGCTGATAGCAGCATTGTGAGAGAAACCTGGGCTAGACTGATTGATCAAGCTCTTTCAAGGGGTGGCATTGCTGAAGCTTGTTCAGTATTTAAAAGGATTGGTTCTAGCCTATATCCTGGTGATGGAGCTGTTTTACCTTTAGAGACTCTCTGCCTTCATCTCGAGAAGGCCGCTTTGGTGAATCTCAGCTTCCTTCCATGTTCTTTTTCTCTAGCCTTAAGTCTTTGTATCGCAATGTCTTTGTGGTAGTTTTTTTCCTTTTCTGTTAAAAACCTTCCATGAATCTTTTTGTGACAGAATTGTTGTTGCCCTCATATTTTTCGTTTCATGCCTAAGATTTGTATATTAATGTTTTCGTTTTTTAGGAGAGAGTTGAATCACAGATTGAAATTGTTGGTGACGAAGATGTAGCAAGAGCTCTCATTGCTGCTTGCAAGGGTGCAGCTGAACCAGTATTGAACGCTTATGATCAGTTGTTATCCAATGGAGCTATTTTGCCATCTCCCAACCTTAGGTTACGCCTTCTTCAGTCTGTGTTATTGGTGCTCCGTGAGTGGGCTATGTCTGTATTTGCTGAAAGGATGGGTACAAGTGCTACTGGCGCTTCTTTAATATTAGGGGGAGCTTTCTCACTGGAGCAGAGGACAATCATTAATCAAGGGATTTGTGATAAGATCTCAAGTGCTGCAAACAGGTCAGTTTGTCTTTTCAGTTAATTGGTCTTTCAGGCAATTCCAATCCGTGGTGTCATGTTTCGATTGCATCTACATTAATGTTTTCAAAATTGTCCATGAATTCAATTGATGCAATTGAATTAATATGGGGGAGTAGGTTGATTGGAATTGAGTTTATGATGAGTGTTGAAATTGTGGCTGAAAATTTGGATGCTTTCAATTGTTGCAACAACTTTTTAGCTTACAAGTATTGACTACTTAACTGATTGTTTGATGTTGGATTGTAGTAGTTCTGAAATTGGTTGTTAGGATTTTCTTGGGATGCCAACATAAGGGCCCATAATGTAGAGATTTGATATGTTTTCTTTTGGATTATTCAACTCTCCAAGCATCTCTTGAGCAATTTGGTTGAAACTTCCGTGGCATTTAAGCCTTGGGGGATTTAAATGTGATTTTGGATAGCAATTATGTAAAATAGATATTTCCTGATAGGTTTGTTGTGCTTAGTTTGGAAGCTTTATATCAATTATTATGTGGTTACTGGGTTAAGCTCTGAGGTCGGACAGTTCTCCATTTCTTTGTATCTCCATTCAGTACTTGGTGGCTGCGTTGTAATGCAGCCTTTCCAAGTGTCTTTAAACTTTGTTCTATTTAGATGGGCCCATTTTTGTGCCAAGAATATCCCTCCCCTTGGCATCTGTCAGGTCTGAGCCTTGGATGGTGTGATTTTTCTGTATCTATATCACTTGGAGTAAATCTTAAGTGGATTCAAGTGTCTTCATTCTGTTTGAGCAATCCACAAAGGGCAATGTTTGCTCACTTTTAAGTGAGAGTTTAACTTGTGGAACGGATATTATGCTTTTCACTCAAATTTTGGAATCTTCTAAACCTATTGAGTTAGAATTTAGCACTAATGTTATCCATTATTGATTTGACTTATTTAGTTGCTCTAGTTTACATTGTTTTCTCCAAATTGATTGAACATAGTGATTTGCATGAATGGCTGATTGTTCTGCATTCTTTTCATTCACATTGTGAAAATTTGATTGCAGGTTTATGACAGAGGTTAGGAGGTTGCCGTTACCCCAGAACAAAACGGAGGCTGTTTACAGAGGATTTCGAGAACTTGAAGAATCCTTGATAAGTCCTTTTTCTTTCAATAGATATTGATCCTTCCATTTTTCATAATTGTTGTACGATCTTCTCATTATTGTTTCTGGCTGAATGTTGTATGAAGCTTTCCTCACAAACTAGATTGGAAATAAAGTTAATAGTTAATGGGTTGTATCTTGCAAAAATATGCATTTACATCAAAACTTATTCAGTTACAGTATTAAGTCTTCTCAGGTCAGTTCCTGATTGAATTCAATTTCCAAATTGGCGAGGTTTCTAACTAATAGGGTGCATTGTTTGGTACAACCCTTTGAGATGATTTTGCAGCAGTGGCATTGTGTTGATTTTTATCCTCATAAAATAGACTTGTGGTTGTCAGAATGTCTGTCCTATTTGATAAATTGGTTCAGGTAATACATATTTCTGTAATGCCCTGTACATTGGTAACTTTTAATGTAGAACTTAGTACAAGGTATGTGAACACTATATCGACATGGAAAGTTGTCTGTCCTTGTTATGAAGTCAAAACAGTGATGGCAGTACTGCCGAACACTTGATCCTGGGATTGGCAGAGTGGAGCATGACAAGCATGTCGCTGTCCCTTTCCTAAGTGGGTTTGCCCGTTTCACTACCATGATCAACGCTCCAATGCTGATGTTCTGTTGGTATTGAAACTTTAATATTGTTGCAGGAGCAGAAATGAAGCTTCCTTTGATGAAATCTGGTATCTCACTAGGTATTTGCAAATTTTTTTAAGCTTCTGGTAATTGCTATAAGTAGAATCTTGTGTAAAATCTTGCGACTGGCATTGACTTTTTCATGATGTTGGACGACTTTGTGGGATTTAAACATCATTGTAATCTTAGAATATCTTCTCTTGCAATTATTATGTTGAAATGAACTCCATTGAAACTTATTTCCAACTTTTCTGAATTTCAATCTATATTATGACACAGGTTTTGTTTTGTCTGGAGTGGTATTATGGGTATTAGTAGCGAATGTGGTGGAAGGAACTAAGGTTAGTAGGAGATGGATTGAATTTATTGTGCTTAGACTTTGCTGAAGAAGATATGTGAGATGGGATTGAGCCTACTAATAGTGTTTTGGTTGGTCAAATTATTTTTTAAAACTAAGATGAGTTGAGCGATCTTTTTCTTTCTTAATTATTTGATGAAGCTCTATTTAATAATTAAAATTTATGAAGCATCAATAGTTTTTACCTTTTTTTAAACCTATTTTTTAACAAGAAAAAGATGATTTTTGGTCAACTGTTTTTATATTAAATAAATTGTTTTAGTTCCTAAAGTTGAATTTATTTTCAGTTGGAACTTTAACTGTGTGTTGATGAAATAAGCACATATTGCAGTATTATAGCAACCTTTTTTCTCAAAGAAGTATTAAGTGCGTACTTATTAGAATCCTTTTTCATGATTCTAATAAGTACGCATTTAAGACTAAAACACTAACATAATGACTCGGAATCATTTTGATCTTTTAGGCCTTTAAATTGGCGGTGAAAATATTATTAAATGTTTTTCCATTGGTAAATTTATGTTCTATGAAAAAAAAATAAAGAAGGAAAGTATTTTAGAGAAACTATTGACAATATCAAAGTTCTTGACATCATTATGAATCTATGAAATTGTATTTTAGCATGTTTTAACATTCAATTAGATATCAAAATAAACTTAAGATTTTGTCAATATAATTATAATATATTTTTTGTGAGCGATATTTATTATAATATTTTAATTGATAGAATTTAAATAAGATAACGACTTTATATTCATAATGCAATAATTTAATCTATATAAAAATTATAATTTTGGTAAAACTCTAAAGTTACTCTAAAGCTTGTAATCACACTTTTAATTATGAATTGCGTTTATTGTTTGAGATTTTTCTATGTGAATATTGTAAAAATAATATAAAAGATAATCATAGTATTGAGTTACCTCATTGATGCTTTCAAACATTAAAGGTTTGTCAAAAAGTTGAAAAAGTGAATTTGAATATGATATTTTGTAAATGTTGATTTTTCGGCAACTAATGATTCAAGAGCAGGGTGACATCTTGTTGAGCCTGATGTATGTGAGATTAGAACATGATATACGTGAGATTAGATTCTCTCTTCTGATTAATCAATTCTTACTTTATTTAATTAAACCTCAACTACACATTTATATAAAATACACACAAATACATAAATAAAATTAAGTTATACGGTGCTCCAAACCGACATATGTATTTCTTCACAGTTTTGATTCGGATCGGAAGTTAGAAACGAGTTTACCGCAACTTAGAACTTTTGAGCATACAGAATTTGAAAGTCCATGGGTTCAATCACTTCTAGTCACAAAAATATCAGAGCAGGGCAGGAGACTTTATTCAAAAAGTGTTTTTTCAAATGTGGACCACTTGTACTGTCGTCAAAGGAGATGTTTAGGGTTATTGTTAATTTTTTGTTTTTTTTTTATGTTTTTGTTTTTTGAAGTTAAACGAGCATAACACAAAAACAAGCTAAGGATATAAAAGGCAGAAAAACTAATCCAAGCCAACAGGTTTACTCCGTACACCCAGAACCTACTAGCCTTTCATCCTCATCAACAAAAGAATAAGAGCTGTCTGAAAGTAAAATAGAATCTAAACAAGAAGGAGGAACATTCCATAAATGTGGGTTTGCATGTAATAAG
>JANIPM010000231.1:15135470-15145717 GCA_027478405.1 Erythroxylum cassinoides
CTCTTAGATTTCGATGATACCAAAGACTCCATAACATCGTCATCAATCGTTCAAGACATGGATGCGAATGATTGTTTGAACTATGCTCTAGCAAAAATTTAACAATCAGATTTTAAAACGACACCCAAATCTCACCCTGCACTGCTACGTCTTGAAATCTGATTCGTTTATCGGAGATGCTTAAAAGAGTATTATTTATCAAATTTATAAAATTAAATTAAATTAAATATGATAAAAAATAAATATGAATGAAAAATTTTAATTCATTAGTATTGTTATCTTTGAAAATTAAAAACACCTATCATCAACAATTTAATATTTTAATTAGTGTTTTTTCTCGCATTTCTTTATTTTCCACAATTTAGAATTATATTGATTTTTGAAAAATCAAGATAAGATCTGATCTCAAGCATAAAGGGGTAAATACAAACCTTTTTCGTATGATCTTTCGAAAGTTAAGATCACTTTAAAATGTATAATATAATCAGCACATAAAACATGATAAAATATAAATCATAATTTGTACTTTATTATGAATATTGATTATTTTATAATCATTTTCCTCGAATCGTTTTAATCACTATAGTTATATAAGTGTTCAACCTCTAACGATATTTATACGGTAACTTGAGAGAACTTTACAACCATTGTAGAGAGAGTAAAGGTTAGACAATAAGTGCTAGTTCTTTCTAATTTTAATTAAATTATTAAAATATTCAAAACTTTTTATAAATAAACTTAGGCCCTTTAATTAGAATTATAATTAATCATAATTAAATGTAAATTATTCTCAAATAAGATCAAATATCTCATATTTATCTATTTATTAAATATTTCATATTTAATTATAAAGTTTTTTTTAAATTTTGCAATCAAGTCTAACTCGATTGAAATACTTTTTCTCTTTTCAACTAGTTTTATATGTTTGACATTAAGTTCCTAAATATTTTGGCAATGAATATAAATTATATTTATAATTAGATAAATTAATCTCTTTAATTTATCTTTAATTCTTCAATTAAATAATTTACATATATGGATCAAGATGGATGTATAACAACATATCATTATCATCTAAATATTTAAGAATATCAAAGTAGTTTTGACGAACTTTTTCATGCATGACTTTTTTGTATAATTCAATACTTTTATCATATAATGTTTTGATTAGAAATAGGGTATAAAATAATGTTCAATCTTGATAGAATAATGGCTATGAACAATTTAGGGATAAAAAATAAATGTAATATGAATATCATAATTATGATATCATCATAATTTTATTTACAATGTATATTTATCTTATGTATTTTATCATATACATCTAATATACTAACTTAACAAAAGTAATATTAGTTGTATAGCCAATTGCAGTATGTGTCAATAAGTAGAGATTCTTTAAAAAATAATAATTTATTGTATGAGTATCGAAGCTACAATCCATGGAAGTCATTGAAAATTAGCAAGCATTTAAAACAAATTTGATGATTTAAGAGCCAAAATTAAAGACAATTTATGGTTGATTGTGTTAATCAATTTGTTGTAGTTTAGTGACATAATTATTTGAAAGCATTCTTTATTTTATACATATGCAGATGTATATCATAAAGTAATAAGATAAATATACATTGTAAATAAAATTATGATGAGATCATAGTTATGAGATTCATATTATATTTATGTATTATCTCTGAATTATTCCTCGTCATTGTTAAATAAGATTGAACACTAATAAAATATAAAAAGACTAACACATATTAAGTTTCTTCCTTATGAAAGAAATAGTCACTCTTGTAGACTAAAGTATGGATATATTTAAAAAAAATGTATAGGTGCTTATTAGATAAAAAGTTCTTTGAACTAACCCTATAGGAAAAATCTGTTTGGAATATTACTTGTAGTCTCACTCATTGTGATTATTATATTAATGATCCTTTGACTTGAGATCTCCAAAGTGTCTTGTATAAGGATTGATATATGTAAATACTACTTATGACCTATCATAATCTAAGGTACCTTAATCAATAGTCATTGGATATAATATTAACTATATGGAGATAGTTGAATGATTAATGCAAGATTCATCACTCTAAATTAATTAGAGAGAATGTTTCATTTTTTACTTAATTAGTATTAATTCAAAAAATCCTTAGCAAGGTTGAATGAAAAATTGAAAATGGTTTTCAAATGTTATTAATTGAATCAATTGCTAACAGTAAAGAACTAATAGGGTGTTTGGTTGACTGGAATCACCATTCCATTCCTTATTTACTCTTAGTTATAGGTTATTCCCTTGTTTGGTTGAAGAAAACATATAAAATATATAGTCCAATGGTTTACTTATTTCTTGAGTTGGCGGCATAAGTAAACTCATGCTCCCCCTATTTTTATCTATTCCAAGTCCATTGAGAATAAAAGTTAGGACTTGTTAGACAAAAATATCCTTAAGGAATAATAATAATAATAAGAAGAAGAAGAAGAAGAAGAAGAAGAATCATCATATCATCATCAATGATGATGATGTGGTTAGTGGGACTAATGATTATTTTGATCTTTTTGTTAGTTATTCCTTTGTCATTCCAAAATTCTATTTTTAAACCAATCATTGGCATTACATCATCTTAGACATTCTTAGGAATAAACTAAACTAAATAATACATATTTTATTCTATTCCTAAAGAATTAACATTCTATTCCTTATTTATTCTTGCAGGTGAGCCAAACACCCTATAATATAATTGGATTTAAAAGGAAGATATTAATTCCATGCTTTATATCTAATCGAAATATTGTACAATGAAAGGATTGAATTATACAGAAAAAACCATACATGAAACAGTTAGTCAAAATCAGTTCTACATTTTTAAATATTTAGGTGGTCATGATGCATTGCTATAAGCCAATATCTATCTATGGATATAAATTGTTTGATTATAAAATTAAAGATAAATTAAAGAAGTTTAATTTATCTAATCCTAAATATGAGTTAACGTTATAATTTTTATCCATTGTCAATATATTTAGGAACCTAATGGGCCACACACAAAGAACGACTTGAAGAGAGAAAAGGTGTTTCAATCAAATTGGACTTAATTGTAAAGTTTGAGAAACTTTATGAATAAATATGAGATACTTAATAAACAAGGATCAATAAAAGAAAATATATGTTATTTAGGCATAATTAGTATTTAATTAATGTTAATTATAAATTCTAATAAAGTTTAACTAAAACTAGAATATTATTTTAATTAAATTACTAAGATGTCAAGAATATAATATAAATAGGCTTAGACTCTAAGGAAGCTAGCATTTATTGCTTAACCTTCTCTATATTAGTTGCAGAATTATATCAACTCGTTCTGTAGATACTGTTAGAAGTCAAATACTTACGCAACTACAGTGGTTAATATAAGTCGATTTTAGAAATAGTTTGAGGGAAACATCATGAACAAAAATCAAGCTTCCAAATAAGGTATGAACTATGATTCATAGTTTATTATATTTTATATGTTAATCATGTTATAATAAAATCAAAGTAAAACAAAGGTTTCATAATTATTCTGTTGCGCATGAGATTGGATCCCATCCTAATTTTCCAACAATAATATTATGCAAAAATTGTATACCCTAAGAATCCTAACTGAAGATTGAATTAGATTCAACTTAAATTTGAAAGGTTTACAGAATACTGTGGAAACCCAAAAATGAGAATTTTAGTGTTCAATAAGATTGAAATCCTCCAAAATATTCAAAGTTTTGTGAAATCAGAATCTTTATGAAGTTGCACCATATAACATAAAGAAATCTTGAAAATTTACAATAATTTTTGGAAATTTAATGACTCTAAAATTTGCTAGAAAGTTGGTTTGGGACTAGTGAATCACGTGATGCACCAAGTAGTAGTAAAGAAATACGCTAATCGCCTAACAAATTGAGCGGTTATTGGATTTATGGTTGTTCTTGGATTAAGTTGTTATTGTCGGTACTAGTTATAGTGGTTGAGAAACATAAAACATCAATTATGATTTGGTTTGAATTTATGGTTACCAACAATTGCTTAAGTATTACTTATTAGATGAGACTGAGGTGCCACAAGAAGCTAAATCTGTTGAACGTGATCGACAGTGATGGGCTATAACATCCCATTATCCCATGTTAGGGGCTAGAATCTTAGGACAGTGTATAAGAGAGTTTATTATGAAGTTAGAAAATGCATTTCATACTCATGTATAATATAGCATACACACACATATGAATATTGATTTTTGCACTTTAAAACAATTATACACGCATTCATTGACATTTTCGAGTATAATTGATTTGTATATGTGATTATGTTAAGAATTGTGAGTTTTTTATTTGTTAAAAATTGATTTGGAGAGTGTACTTACTAGTTTAGAATCTTTGGTGAATTTTAGGAAATTTCTAAAATTATAAGTATTTTTTGACTAGGAAAATACCAAGTGGCAAGTTAATTGATGAATGGTAGTAGAAATAAGAGTCAAATTATAGTGAAGAATTTTATAGATGACTTTGGGATTTATTGAAAAGTGTCATTGAAAATTGAGAAACATTTGGAACAAATTGAGATGATTGAACTAGTTAAAGAGAAGAACCTAGTTTAAGTTCATAAAAATTGGACAAGTGACAAGTGTCACTTCCCAAACTTAGCCTCTATTCCTACAAATATACTAGAAAGATCAAATTAATTGTTTGTTCTTACTTTCTTCTTCCTTGTGACTTTCTTCATCTTTTGTGAGTTTCTTTACTTCCAGCAATTCTCTCACCCTCATAACATAAGCCTTGTTCTCATTTTTCACTTGCTATTTCGTTTTGTTACCTTCTTCACTATCACTGAAATACCTAAACTTACAACCTTCAGCTGTTGATGATCGTGTTATATTGGAAAGCAAGGATTCATGTGATTTTGAAGAGTTTGTAGTTGTAAACAAGTAAGTATCGTATGGTTCTTCTTGATATGTAAGATAAAACATGCTTCATGTTAGTTAACAGTTAAGTGTTTATAATATGAGGATGTATATTTGCTGAAATGTGAGTGAGGATTTTGGGTGTGCTTCATGTCTTGCTTTTGCATATTTGATTATCAATATTTCATAAGATGTTGTTGAAGTGATTTTTGGGTTAGAGAGATCATTGAAAACGTGTATAAAAGAGTGCAGAAAAATTCATGAAAGGTGATATGTGTATGCTTTGTTTTCACTATGTTTGCGTAAATCTTGTTTGGTGTTTTAGGAATGAACTAAAATGAGTTTAGAGTTAAGGAAAAACTAGTAAGTGATGTCGTGATATGGGAAAAGAATTAAGATGAGAAGTTAAAGATGAAATGAAGGATTGAGGAAGATGAAAAATGCAGAAAATGTGAGGGATGTGTGTTGAATATGCGTAAATGAATAGTTCAGTTTTTGATGTTGTGATTAATCATAGATTTTGATTTGTTTGTGAATGATTTTAGCTCAATGGGAGTCACAATGAAGAGAAAATAATAGATATAAGTTAGAAATGTTGGATTTAGCAAAATAGAGGAAGAAGAGACGAAAATCTACAATTTGGAACTCTCTGTGGAGTCACACGATCTTGCAGAAGCACGATTGTGACCAAGAGGAGAAGTTAGGAATTGCAAGATCATGCATAAGCACTATCGTGACAATGAATAGTTATTTGGAAAAGCATGATCGTGCTTGTGCGAGAGCAGAGAGGTGTGATAGTTTTGAACATCCTTTTCTTTGGCCATAACTTCTTGTGCGGACCTTCGATTGACTTGAAATTTAAACCACAAACTCTTAACACATTTTTCCTCTCCACCAAAATTCATAGCCATCTGAATTTATTAGGAAATGATTGATTGATGAGTTTGTGACAAAAATGATAAAGTGTGCCAGAATATTGTTAAATGAAGTGTTTTCACTGAACAAACATTGTTATTTTGGCCATATCTTGATCTGTAGTTATTAAAATGAGATGATTTTTAATTTATATTAAACTAAAGACATATAAATACAAATTTGCTGAAGAAATTGAATTTTAATTCTATCTCTAAGAGTTCCAAAATCTGGGTTGAAGTTGAGTACAGAGTATTGTTATCGTTTGAGTATAGTCTGAAATATTTTGTGTATAATTTGCAAAATAATGAACCAAATTATGCTAACTTTATGGCATTAGAAACTTAAGACATATGAGAACATTTGTTTAGGAGAAGATGTTGCCTAAATATTTCATTTTCCTTATCAAAATGATTATGCAAAATTGACCCGAAAATCTGTTTTTTGAAAAAACTGGAATGATCAAATGAGTTATGAACTTAGGTTCAATTTGTTTTATTGAGGTGTAAAACTAAGTTCAAATTATACTTATGTGAGTTTTGATATATGAATGATCATGCGATGAGAATAATAGAAATATACTCGGATTGTCATTGAGTATGCATAGTACATGATCCATATACACATATGTGCATAAACGAATACTTATAAAATTGTGCAAATTTGTGATATGTATAAATGTATATTTCATGTTATAGAAGAGCGATTTGGGCTACCACATCCAGACGTTATCGGGACTTCAAGGCAATAGCTTTCTAGAGCAACCTGTGAGTAACCTAGATGGTCTCATTTCATTAATTGTTTGTTTTAAATTATGTTCTAAATTATCTTATGAATGTGAATTTGATTGTGTTGATTCCGGACATTGAATGTCCGAGACGTTTGATGCATAAATGAGATATTGGAAGTGCTCCTTGTATGTGAATTTGATGAAATAAATGATTCTTAATGTTTATGTTGAATGCAAGGTCCGATGATGAATGTGAATGAAAATGAGATAGTGAGATGACTATGTAATATTGAGCACTTTTGATTGATTGAATTTATGTGAAGCATTTCATTACATGAATGCATGAATAGAAAATGACAGTTGTGACCCGAGTAGTCACTAAAATGAGCTTAAAGCTCATAATCTGATTAAGAGCCAAATACTCACTATGTATAATGAGCCATGTATCCCCAACAGATAAGGGACAGTTATCAATGAGCCCGGTATCTACAATAGATACGGGACAATTTTAGGCATTCGATCATAACAATGTAATAATTAGAAATGAGTCTCATAAACATTGCATATACATTTATTATGTATGTTTGAACGATTGAAATATATTGTTGACTTGTATTTAAATGAGAACGTAAAAATTGTGAACAAAGTGTTATGTGATACTACATGATGATAAATAAAATGATGTGAATTATGTGATTACATATGTTGATATATTGTATGAATTGACTGAACTATCGAGGATTGTTATCTTACTGAGTTCGCAAAACTCACCAAAATTGTAACATTGAAATTTCAGGACCGAGAGAGGACACTAGTGACAAAGACTCTGCAAAAAGCATAGTTCTTGTATTTTTGGATCAAAGAATGGCTCAAAGGTCGGTCAGCTGAGACTGAAGGATTAGATAGAATTTTTGTATAATTCCTTATGTATGTAGCATGTTTTGTATTTAGTTTTGATAATGTACATATTTGAATGATTTTGTAAAATTACAATGTACATATTCAGTTTTTATGAAATGAAATGAGGAATTTGGTTTTAAAATATTATGACATTTATGTGTTAAATGATGATGTCATGATTAAATTAGTGATATGAGTGTTCTAACATGTCATTCTTGAGGGGCACGTATTCAAATATCATTCAGGATGTCAAGTACGTGTCTTACGAGAGTGGGGTGTTATATGGGTAGCGGTGAGTTGAACATGAATATGACGTAAGGGCTAGCAACAAGGCTTAAGCATATGAGCTGTGCGATGAAGTTAGTGTCGTTCCTAACGTTTTATAGGCCTTGGGTGAAATATCAAAAGACTCCCAATAAATCAGCAATATACAAATATGTAAACTTTAAAAGCATATTTTTATTATTAAAATTTAATATCCATACATAAGTCACTCAATTTATAAGTCAACATACTCAAAACTGCATTTATCAAATAGTTTTATTATATTTTATTAAAATTTAAAGTAAATTTAATATTATTTTAGTTTAAATAAATATAAATAAAATAAAAAAGAATAAATTTTGTGACACTTAAATAATAATATACAAATAAATAATACTTTTTTAGAATACAATAAATTCAGGGATTATAATAATAAAAGAAAAGGGACTACAGGTAGATGAACTACAAGTGTTGCAATGAATTATCACTTAGATATTCAAATATTTAGTAAGCTAAAAATATATTAAAAAAACAAAGATTTTACTTTTAAATTATCACTCAAAACTCAGAAGTCACGACTGTGAAATTTTTGTGTTACTAATTTTTGAGTTGAGTATTTTAAATTCATATGTTGATGGAAATAAAAAATGAGTAAAAGAAATATGCTTAAATGTTTCAAAAGAATTTATAAACATCAAAAGTTAACGTTAACTTTTTAAATATGGAAACTGAAAGCCTGAAAAGTTTAGCTTCCTTAGTAATATTATTGCATGGAATTGGCACGACAAAATATATGCCAAAAACTTTGTCTCTTCCATTTCTCTCTTACAATCATTAAATGAGACTCAATAACCTTTGGATGAAAATATGTGAAACGCAGAAATGAGATTTGAGAGTGGCATGACAAGAAAATAAGAAATGCCAAAAATGAGATTTGAGATTGGGGCTAACAACAAGAGAAGAATAAATGCCAAAAGTCTTGTATATTCTATCGTTTATTGCTGAGTCTATCGTTTCAAATATTGAGTCTACCGTTTATTACTCTCTTAGCATGGGCTCTTAATGAGGGTAGGCCTAAGGCAGGTGTTCTGCCAAGACTGTATGAAGCAGGAGGCTTGCCAACATGGTGGTGACAAGTGGCAGCATTTCATGCTCCACAACATGAAGACGCAATTGGCATCATATATGGTGATGGCAAGTTGACAACTGAACTATAGAGCTCCAGCGATAGCCTTGGAGAAGGTAACAGTTTTTGGCTACTGTTGGAGATTTTGGATGCCTCATGGACTAGGTGCCAATGATGAGGTGCTTTCGTAGATGACGATGACTACAGTTACTAATTATTGACAGCAGCAGTGGCAGCGACAACTACCTTGGGTTGCTAGGGTTTCATCTTGTTTGTGAAATTATGATTTCTAGGATGAAGATGGGTTTGTTTAGATATGCAATATATGCTATTTTCTATAATAAGGTGTGTTTGGTAATTAGGATTGTGTATTATAGAATTAAGATAAGTGTTGTTTAGGTACCGAAATAATGTATTACAGACCTAATTTTGAGCTTGTTTCATTCTGAGATTAAGAGTAATCCAATACTATGATAATCAATAGTCAAATATAATTTAAAAGAGTTTTAAATTTAAAATCAATTCTATAATTATATTAATCTGATTCTTATTTAAATTTTTGAAAAGTTATTTCTAATATTAAAATTAATTATATTTCAATTAGTCTGAAATTAATTAATTAGACTCATTAAAATTAAAAATTATTTTTTAAAGTAATTAAAAAAGATATTTTTAATTAAATTTATTTATTTCAATTTGATTGAAATAAAATAAATTTATGATTTTAGAGAATTATTTTTCTATTTATTTAAAAATTATTTCTCTATTTATGAATACTAAGTTTCTTGATTTATTAGAAAAGTACTTTTCTTGATTAAAGTTTTGAAAAATGTTCTCATTTGATAATTAAGAAAAATGAGCTTTCTTTAATATTTTTTAGAATAGTTTTCTAACTTGTTAACGAAAAATTTTCAAATTAATTAAAAAATAATCTCCAAGTAAATAATATAAAGGACTTTCCTAGTTAAATTTAAAATTTGTTTTATTTAATTTTGAAAGTAGTTTCCTTTAATATTAGAAAATAATGTTTAATTAAGAAAAAACAATTTTAATTAGATTGAAAATAATTCTCATATTAGATTAGAATTTTTTACTTATAAAATTTTGGAAAAGTGTTTTTCTAAACTAAAATAAGTGAGAAGCGTAATTTATTGAAAATTATTTTTAATTAAATTTTATTAAATGAGTCAAGATAATTAGAAATAATTTCTAATTGAATTTGAAAATTGTTTTCAAATCAATTTTCAATTTTCAAATTCAATTTATATTTGGAATAGGAATTCAAATTATTTAGGAATTATTCAGATTAATCTAATTTAGTTATTTAAGGGTTTGAATATATTATTTTAGATTATGAAGATAATAGCTAGAATTAAATAAAGCTTAA
>JANIPM010000231.1:15418923-15441250 GCA_027478405.1 Erythroxylum cassinoides
AATAGTCTAAATTGTACTATCATATGACTTTAACTTAATGGTGCCAATACCAACAACCTTCATAATTTGATCATTACAGTTGTACACAGATCCTCCAGAGATAGATTCATATTGATGGAACCATTCTCTTCAAGAGATTATATAGAAAGTAGCTGCTGAATAAAAAACCAGACATCGGTAAATCTTTTCTTTCCTCCAATAGTCGTTGCTGCTTCACAAACTATTGCGCTTCCACCATCTGAAGTGCTTGAAACGTTTTCTTGAGGAACAAAATCTTTTTTATTTATATTCAAACAAGCCTTTTTCAGGTGAATTTTCTTGCCACAATTGTAACATTTATAGTTCTTCTTACTCCTGGATTTTGATGTACCATTATTGTGACTCCCATTTGGACGACGTTCCATTGATCTACCTCTCACCACTGCCAATGCCTCCACTTGATGTGAACTTACTAATCTGTCTTCCTTACTCTTGCGCCAGCTCTCTTCTTCCAGAATAACAGTTGTAATGTCATCAAAGACTAAAGTGCATGTATTGGTTGTTAAATTTATGACAAGTTGATCATATGAATTTGGTAAACTTTGGAATAGAAGTTTTACATGTTCAATTATCTCTATTGTGTGCCCCATTGATGTGAGTTGGGAAAATAGAGTATTTAAAGTATTTAAGTGATCTGTCACCGAAGTGGATTCTGTCATGCATAAAGTTTATAGTTTCCTCTTTAGAAAAATTTTGTTGTGGAGTGATTTGGCCTCATATAATTTTGTGAGATGATCTCATATTTCTTTCGCAGTCTTCTTTTCCTCTATGCTAGATAATACTCCATCAGCTAAAACTAGGTGAAGATTAGCTACAGCATTCCCGTCCATCTCATTCCATTTTTCATTTGTGACTCCAGCTGACAGTTTACTAATGACCGCTAGATAATTATCTTTCCTCAAGATTGCCTTTATCTTCAACTTCCATAATGAGAAATTACTCCCATTGAACTTTTCAATATCAAATTTTGTTGTCATTGCTTCTATTACGAACAGAATTTAGCTCCCACTATTTCATATGAATAGTACCATATACGTGAATAGTACTGTACACGTGAATTACAGTAACTGCACATTTTAATGCAAAATTAAATAGATGAACAGTTGTCACCTTTGAGGTTACTATTCACTAACTTTCACTATGCTCACCAGAACTCTGAAGGGATTACGTCACAAAATTTGTCGTAATTTTCTAACCTCTCTTTGATACCACTTGTTGTGAAAATCGACCGAATTAGAGCAGGTTCGCAACTAAATAGGACTGAAGAAATAGTAATGAACACACAAATTTTACGTGAAAAACTCCCAAATTAGGGTAAAAATCACAGGCAATGATATAAGTCTTTTACTACTGAGAAAAACTGGAGAATTACAAGGAAAAATCAAACTCCAAAAATGCACAAAATATTTTTTAGGTTTCTCTTTTCTCTCTCATCTCACTCTCTCTTTTTCTTTGCTCTTGCTGCTTTTCTCTTCATGCTACTCCTACCTTTTTATAGGCAGGAGTGCCTTGGCTGTGTTGGCTGGTAGACACTGATAGGCAAGAGTGCCTTGGCTGTGTTAGGCATGGAAGACACTAATAGGCAGGAGTGCCTTGGCTGTGTTTCGGTGCCCACCAACCAACAATTGTTGACTGTTAACAATTACAACCACAATTGTTGACAATCTACAGGTGGTCCTTTAGTTCTAGTTCACACATATTTTCTAACAACAAATCCAATCACAGACAAGTCTATGGAATCAGTCAAGGAAGATGGGTACCCTAGTGTCATCAAATGGCCGTCAATGATTTTTAGGTTAGTTGACAATCTTGGAACATCTTCAGTATTCAAAACCTACATTTTTCTGTTTCCATTCATAGTCTACAGGTTTTATATACCATTTTTTATTTTCTTTTTTTGGATGGTTTAAATAGGACGAGTTACAAAGAGGTGATGTTCTGAAATCGATTCAATGTTACATCCACGAAATAAGAGCTTCTGAAGAAGAAAGTTGTGAACAGATACACTATCTGATCAATGAGACATGGAAGAAGATGAACACGAGAGGGCTCTCAAACCTAAGCACGTTGTCCTAACTCCCTCTCTCTACAATTTCTCATTTTTTTATTTAATTGGTTACGGCCAGGAGACGAATGAGTGCATGTGAGTTTTGAGTTAGACCTTCAAAATAATAATGACAATGACTTGTCAGATTTTGGTCCAAAATAACCTACTATTGAGCAAATTCGATAAAATTTAGACCTTGAACAGGTTAAAATGTTTGGTCCTAAATTGATCGAATAAAAAAACATTTGGCCCAAAATTAGGCACTTAGCCTAATAAATAAGTTAGTACTAAAAAATGAACTTTAAATTGATTAATATGGAGAAAGAAAGTAGTAGTAGTAGTAGTAGTAATTATTATTATTATTATTATTATTATTATTATTATTATTATTATTATATGTTATATTTTTTATTAAAGTTATGAACTTAATTTTTGTAAAATTAAATACCTAAAATCTAAATTCTTATAAGAATATTCAATGAATTACTAAGAAATATAATATTCATGCCCTTATAATTTTTTTAAATTATGCTCTCGTAAGTCATTTTACACATCAACATTTAATACTAAACAATTAATTTTATCAAACATTTTTAATAAATAGCTGATATTATTTGATGATCAAATCAGCTAATATAACAACTATCAGCTAGCCGTTAATAGAATCAACTGACAACTAATACAATCTACTGTTTACCAAACATGATCATTGTAACTTTGGTATACAAACAAAAAGAGTAAACTAAAATACAATAATAAATAAAATAAAATGTATATGTTTTGTCTAATAATATTATAGTATGTTTTTAGGAATTATATTTTATTCAATGCAACCTAAAGATACGAAAAGATATTAATTATTTAAGTTGACGGATATACTATACTTACCGTTGAAAATCACATATAGAGTGAGTTAGCATACATTAGAATGGGGACACTATAAGCCTAATTATTATTGGGGATGTTGATAACTTCACTTCTGTTAATTGTCTCTTTCTTTGATGTTACGATGATTAGTTTTATGGCACTTATCCTGTTGTAGAGGCTAGATCTAAGCCTTATTTGACGCTACCTAACTCTTGGGTTATTGTTTGATATATATGTAGTTACAACTGTTTGTAATAATTTATAGGCAATGGGTAAACCGTTAAGAATGGATCATCGTAAAAAATAAAAGAGAGACAAAATAGACGCGAAGTCAAAAAATAGATCCTGTTTGGATACCTATTTTTTTTGGTTGCCTACAAGTGTTTTAAGAGGGTTCTAACTATAAAAAGGTACCTTTAAGTCATCCACTCTTAGACTAATCTCCGCTCAAACAGGGTAGGTCCCTTACGGGAGGCAAAACTCTGGCCTCAAGTTTTAAATGGCTGCATACATGAGAATAGTTCGAACTCGTGACCTCACTTAAATCAAAAGAGCTCCTTGTCAACTTACCTGCGCCCTAACAGGAGAACCCGTGCATACATGGGGATACCTTCCCTTCTCTTGCCCAGGCAGAGAGCCAGGCCAAGTAGTCTGAACTTGGGAGTTGTTTCTGCAACCAAATATACATTAAAAAAAAAAGGAACAAGTGGTTGTTAAGGGCAACGAATTTGCCAGTGAAATAGGACGTGTCTTCCACTTTTTAAAAGTTATGCGTTAATTAGTTCCCATCACTCAACCTTTTCGTCTAGCCTTACAAAGCAATCATGGTTTCTTGTTAGAAGGGTATGCTTCTTTTGTACGTCAGAAAGCAAGCGAGAGTTAGTCATTAATTAAAACTCAATTCATTTTTTGTTTTTCTTTGCATTTCGTAGTTTAGGTATGTCAAAAAATAGTTCACTCAGGTACTTAACCAAGTTTTGTCCCATATGAAGCTGTGATTAATACTTTTCATTAGAATCTAGCACTAGTGTGTACAAATTAAGTGAAAAAAATATTAGCAATTCATGAAGATGAGAATCAAAATATTATTAAGCTAAAGACATCCTGAAATCTTAAAATTGACTCTTTATTAATATTTTTAAAAAATATAAAATAATCTCTCTATTAACATTAAGCCTCGTAGACCAAGTAACGTGGTGGGGGCAAACCAATGATGTTCATCTTCCACGAGGCGATAGAATCGAGAATAAGTTAACAATGCGAACAGTAGTCTAGTTAATAGGGTTTTCTACCTTCCCAACTATAAATTAAGGGGTTCTTCTGGCTTAAGTGAAATTACGGGTTCAAACCGTCTTTATGTATGCAGCTGTTTAAAATTTAAAATCAGAGTTTTACCTCCTATAAGGGACCTACCTAGCTCGAGCGAAGATTAGTCTGAGAGTGGATAACTTAAAGATGTCTTCCCATAATTAGAACCATCCTAAAACACCTCGTAAACAACCGAAAAAAATAAAATAAAGTAAAGGCCGCAAATACTCTTACACGTGCTCATGTTCCCCTAAGTCAGCTTGCAACTCCAAACAGGGCGTTTCACTTCTAGATCTGTCGGAGAACGTTTTTAGTATTGTTTATTAGCCTTTCTCCTCCCGTGCGTGTGGACCTTGCCAACAATGGAAAGAAAGAAATAAGAGAAATACGCGCCTACTGTACGCACACGTATGTAACACACATACGTCTCAGAATTCACAATTAGGGTCACCTCACCAGTACTCTTTGCCCTTTTCTTCTTTGATAATGAGTCAACCTTATACTTCGTTCAAATTAAGTATGCATCATGTAAATGATAAAACCAAAATATATGAATGAATAAACAAAAATTAGGCGAGAACGTAATTTAATATGCTCAAAGGCAATTCATGAATCATGTTTCAACGTAATTAATAAAACCATAGCAATAATTGAAAACTAAAATAATAATTTTTAAGAAATAGAGATTAGCTAGGTTTATTTATATAATGGATTTGTGCGTGTGCACCTAATTCACATTTAGTGGTGCATCTTTCTGTATATTAGTTGTATAACATAAATGGTTTCTTTCAACGATCTCAATGGCTAATTGCATGCTGAACTACTCTCCATGTAATTTGATTAAAAAAACAGTAAAAACATGAAACGAGGGAGTCCAGATCTTCTGTCCACGTCTTATTGTGTCTAATAAATTTCAGCCATTTATTTATATGGGTTCTATGTAAGTCTCATGTGGATCTCGCGTAGGTCTCTTAAAATAAATGGTTAAAATTTCATGAGACAGAATAAGACAGAGTAATAGTAGACAGAGAATCTTGTCCCAAAACGATCTATGCTTGTTAGGAAACGACAGAGAAACTCGGGCAAATAAGGGCAGACGCGTAGGACTTGCGCTGCTTCCTAGTTACTACCTGTTGTAACCAAGAAAGCGAGGGATGTATATAAATCTATGATTCTCATCGTAAAATTTAGACTTCGTCTACTTCTTTGTCTCTTCATCATTGGCTTCAACGCATCCACGGTGTTAGTTAAGTACATCATATAGGACCCTTCTTTTTTTCCTATATATACCTTCCCTCATTCTTCATCTTCTTCCATCTCTTTCACTCATATTCTTCATATCCAGTTCCCTTATAGCTTATCTACACATATCTAAACCTTTCTTCGTCTCTAATCAATCTGAGGTTGTTGATATATATAATATTCATCTCTACCTAGCTAGGTTGTATGCATAGTGGACCAGACGGACAAGTGATTTGTTCTATATTGGTTAAATTTGTTTGGTAAAGAGGATCGTGCTCAATCCTTTTTGAACAAGAATTTTTAGAAGATATGGCATGTTTGGTGGCTCGCACAGGGAGACAGTTGCAGAGATACGATAACATGGGTCGTCGTCAAGTTGTTGGGTGAGAACTTGAATTTCTTCTCGTTTCTTGGAGTTTTGTCATCGTTTAGATTTGTTTTCAGAAATAGCCAAGAGATGAGTGGCTTTCCCATAAACCTTCTTCTGACTGAGGCCTCGGTCTCTTTCTGAAATATTGTTGCCAATCTTCCATATTACGCACACTGTTTTCTTTCAACATACCTTACTTAGCTACAAACTCATTGTCTTGAATTTTGTTCAACTTGCAGATGCATTCCGTATAGATACAAGATATGCAGCGACGGCTCTGTCAGTGATGAATTGGAGGTTCTAGTTATCACTTCTCAGAAGGGTAGTGGAGGAATGATGTTCCCTAAGGTAATAATCCAGATACGTTCTATAGCTTGTATTAATTAAAACCACAGGCACACGTATTGATATTTTAGTGTATTAACATATATATCGTTATCTCGTGATCAGGGTGGGTGGGAACTTGATGAATCTGTTGAACAAGCAGCCGCCAGAGAGTCACTTGAAGAAGCTGGAGTTCTTGGCAAAGTCGAGGTTAGTGTCCATTCACAACATACCCTTGAATAGGTTGTTTCATGTTGTAACACAGGTATAGCCGTGGCTAATTTGATTCCGTTCTCTAATGCGGTTTTCTCATGCAAACGACAGGTAAAACTTGGCAAGTGGAGCTTTTTAAGCAAAAGGACCGGTACATTTTACGAAGGCTACATGTTCCCTTTACTTGTGACGGAGCAACTTGATATCTGGCCGGAGAAGAACATGAGACAAAGAATTTGGGTACGCTAGCTAGCTGCTGCTTGACACTTTCTAATTTGCACAAAAGAAATGACTAATTACTTTTTCACAGTAACCGAATGCTAATAAACGTGAAACTATGTATTAATCAGATGACGGTAGAGGAAGCTCGGGAAGTTTGTAGACATTTGTGGATGAAGGAAGCATTGGACAGATTCGTTGAGAGGCTTACAGCTCTACAACTGCAACAGGAAGACAATGTATTGTAATCTTGGCCTTTGAGCTCCAAAAAGATTTCAAGAGCATGTACATAACAATATATAAATGGAACCTCCAAGTCGTCAGAGGAGAGAAACAGACTGCAGAACTGCTTATAAGAGCCGAGTGAAATGTATTGAGGACACGTACGGTTGTAGAAAAAGAAGTTTCTTGTTTGATTGATGAAATTTTGACATTTTCTTGAAGCTGCTTTGTACCCAATTCAGGAGATCAAATGAAAAGAATTTGACAGTGCTCATGTTTCCTGTCTTTTCCTATTATGTCTACCGTTAGAATCATATCAAAGTAATTTACGGCCTCATGTAAGAACTTGGATTAAATGGTTTATAAACATGCTGTCAAAATGTTACTGACTTAGAGGTTTGAACTCAAAAGTTGTGCTATCCTTATTTTTGTGGATTTATAATTAAACGTTTATAGTTCATGTTAAAGACATAAAAGCTCTATCCAATTATAGACGTAAAAGCATTATCCGGGTATGGAAACTTACATTCTGTCCGTTTCAATATTTGTCAAGGTGATGGAAGAGTATCAGGAAAGTAAGGGTTGGAAAAACTCTCCATGACCAAAATTAAGATGTAGAAAGCATCTTTCAATTACCAAAAGAAGGAAGACTTCTTTTCTTTTCTTTTTCTATAACAAAAGACTCGAATAAGCATCTCCTTCTTTAGTCCATTAATGCCTACCTTCTTTCTCTTAATGCTGGCTATGATAAACCAGTGTGGTAGAACGAGCTTAGCCTGAAATTAAGCTAGTAAGAATCACATGGACAACGATATGCAGCCTATGACTCGACAATTCAAGTTGATTCCTATAGGCAAGAATCTATATCACAGTCCACAAGCACAATTAGTAAACGCCTGCATGGTTTATGATTAAGAGTTTAGGAAATTGGATATCCATGACCTGCATCAACTACTACCGCTTCCTCAAAACTTAACTAACCACTGAAACTGTCAAAAACTTTGTATATGACAATCTTAATCTCAGTGACGCATCCTCAACATTCCAGATTAAATAAGCTAGTAGCTATGCTAAACTGACAGGGATTATCTTGCAAACCAAGGTTTTAATTCTTTCAAGATGATGATGGCCAAATCAAGTGGTAAAATAGTTAGTCAAAATTCTGGTCCGAAACAAGTGCAGAATGTTTCGTGCATCAGTACAAGTCAAACAACACGCAGTCTTTGTATTATTAATGGCCTAGAATGAACTTAACAATGGCAGCCTTTGTCGTTGCATTGTTCTTGGCTCACCATTAGCAACTATTTTCTCAAGCAATGCCGCATGGGAAACGTCATGACACAGACCGGTACCTTGTTTCGCAACGAGCTACGTAAATTGCTAACCTATCTTGAATTTCAGACGAGATCAAGTACTTTTAGCTACGAAACTTCATCTTAAGAAAAACAAAATTAAGAGTCCAGTCCTTCCCGTAGCCAAATTTGATTGATTGATGCCTAGTCATTCTCCACTTACAGAAGGGATTACTGGTGAGCATTTCGATCTTTGTTCTTATACCAATTCTATTAATTATAAACTCATAAGATGGCCTGTAACCTAACCTGAGCATAGCCAATAGCCCACTCTTTTTGTTACGAGAGGAAGGAAGACATACAGCAAGTTCAACATTAAGAATAAGAAGATGACTCGTTCCTTGTCATCAAAGTCTTTTTATGGAAGTAATTAACTACAGCTTTCCGCAATCCACATCATGGTTATCGGCTACGGACAATGTGGCTACAGCTTTCTTTTGAATTTTTGTAGAACCAAAATCGAGTTGAGATCAACACAAAGATTTCTTTTTCTTTTGTCTTAGAGGCGTGACGTGAATAGTTATCTTTTCCCTTGTCCTGCGCACTTATTTTCAAATCAGGGATACACTAGCTGTTTACAAAAGAAAAGTATTGACAAAAACCTTAAACATATTGTTTGTCTTTTTAATATTGCTGATTTATGTATTACAAACAACCAACCACGTGACATAATTAATAAAATGTGTTTTTTAATTCTATACATGTTTATTTAATTAACAAATATACAAAATAAATTTATAGGATAAATACATTTTTACAAATGAATTTATAATGAAAACAATATTATGAAATTTATATTATATTAAATTGTTCTTATTTGTAAAGTAGAAAATGTAATATACGTTGTATTTCTTTCTTATGAAGGAAATAGTTGATCGTATAAAATAAAATATGGTGATACTTAATCAAATATATAAGTACTTGTTAGATAACAAGTTTCAATGTATTGACCTAATAAGAAAATTTCATACAGAAGTTATAATGATTGTATAAGTAATCATTTGATTTGATTTTTCTAAAGTGTCTTATGTAAAAGTTGTTATGATTTGACATTACTTATGAAATATCTTATATGATGGTAGCTAACTGATTAATATATTATTCGTCACCTTAAAGTAATTAGTAATAATGTTTTGTTAATGATTTGAGAAATATTTGGCTAAAGTGAAATAATATTTTGAAAACAAAATTTTAATTTTATTAAAAGAATCAATTACTCAAGCTAGAGAAATAGTATGATTGGTCTTAAATAAAGTATATATTAATTTTTATTATATATTTAATTAGAATATTATATGATGAAATAATTGAATTATATGAAAATTATGCCTGAAAAGGTTAATCGAAATCATTTTTAAAAAGTTAATCAAAATTATTTTAACATTCTTAATATTTGGATAGTTATGATATTTAGTAAGTGATAATCTTTAGTAAGAGATAATCTTGATCTATAAATATAAATTATTTAATTAGATAATTAAATGTAAATTAAAAGAGTTTAATTAAATGCAATCTAGGATTACAATTTATATCTAATACCAACATATTTAAGAATTTAATGTGTCATATTCAAAGATCAATTGCAAAGAGAAAAGAATATTTTAGACTTGATTGTAAAATTTGAAAAAATTTAAAATCAAATATAAGATATTTGACGAATAAGGACTAATATTATATACTGGATCTTAAAAGGATTTAACTAGTATTTAAGTAGATTTAATTATAATCTTAATTAACATTTAAATGAAATTAAAATTATATTTCAAATTAATCACTAAAAGGTTTAAACTCTATTATAAATAGGTGTAAGCTTTATAAGAGATAACACTTTTGGGTTACACCTATATGTACCAATTATACAATTCTCTTTAAATTATTTGTCAAAAAAATGTTAGAGGCTAGACATTTTGTGTGATTATGGTTGTTTTTACATATGACATAAATTCGAGGAAAGATGTAAAGAATGAAATCAAAATTTATAATAAGATACAATTTATATTCATGTTGATGGAAATCAAGCATTAGCTACTCAAATGTTGAAAGTTATTGAATGTTTGAAGCCTTTAATAACTTAATCATGGATCTATATACAAGAACTGAAGCTTTGCTTCTTTGAGAAATTAAAGTAAGGCCCATAATGATGATTTAAGTGAAGTAGAAAGCATTCCTAAAAGATTACAAAACATAACTGGCACCAAATATAGCAAATAACTATTGCTAATCTTAAACTAAATTTTGGTAGGATGAGGAACAAAATGTAAACAACATCAAAGTCATACTTGTGATCAATGCTAGACTTGTACTAGTTTTACAAAATGAAGAAAATGTTATAGTCTAACTTATAATTGACTTTGAACTCATCTTTGTTACACACACTGGGAGTTCCAGAACAAAATTGATGCTATTGCATCCTAAGACAAATGTTGAACTCGTGTTTTAATTGGTTAAAACTTTGTGAACTTAAGATGTTGTTTCCTTTTAGAACTTTAATTCTAGAGTTTTATAACTATAAAAGGAATTCTTATGATGGTAATAGACATCTTAACATCATTATTGATTAATCAAAAACTTTGTAGAGATTTCTTCCCTTTTTTTATAGTATGGTAATTCATATCCTTCTAATTATGTATTAAATTAATCTATTTCTATATAATAATCGTTCATCATAATTCATACTAATATCGAATATCTTTAGACCTATGAGTAAGAATTGTATAAGAATTAAATATCATATTCATCTTCTATATTTAGGTTTGTTCTTAGTATCATTTGTTTACATTTTTAATATTCTTATATCTTCCTACCGTATAATCAATTTTCATATTCTTGTCGTCGTTAAGGTTCATTAAGAATAAATTATTCTTATCTATTGTGTTCCTTATTTCTTGATTTTCCACATTAATAAAAAAGGCAAAAAAAGAAAAGAAAAGAAAAGAAAAGAAAATTATTCAGTTAAGGTTTATCAAGAGAAGCCCTAAAAGGTATCATTTAAAGTTTACATTAAAAGAGGTGGCTAGTTACAATACCTATTACAAGCTAGGATTTCTAATTTTGCACTAACAGGTATGAAGTATTTGATACATCATATATATTTTATTTATTAATTGTTTTGTTTCTCTTCCTATATAATTAAAACTTGTCAAATTCTTCTTCTTTTCTATTAGGACTAATTGGGTTCCTTTAAGCTCAAAATTTTCTTGTTCATTGGCCTCTAATTACGTTTCTTTATTTGGTATCATATCCAAATTTTCTTCCTTAGGTGTTACTTGATAAAAGGAAAATAATTAAACTATTTTTCTTTATGTAGATTATCTAGTTTGCTAAGAACCTTGATTCAAGAGTTTAGGTTATAAGTCAAGTGAAACTTTAAGAAAAACACGTGAGGAACTACTAACTTTTTTATGCAAGCACATTATGACTCAAACCCAACACAAAACATGTCTAAATATAAGAAAGAAAGTAAGGAGGAACGAGTGAGAGTAGTCCAGGAGTCCATTACAAACGTCATATAAGGCCTATATAAGCAACTTATTTGACAATTTGGTGAAGTTAAGGACAAAATGAAGCTGTCATAACTAGCTTACAATATAGCTCACCTATTACTATTAAAATGGATGATTTTGAGGCATACAATGAATTTGAGGGTGTTGTTGATTACTTGAAAGAGCTAAACCTAAGGAGTTACAAAGGAGATAGCAAATAAAGTAGAATGGGTAGACAAGGAAGGGAAATATATGATATAGGTTATGAAAGAGATTATGAACAAAAATAATATAGGTAGCATTTAAATCATAATATCACATTTAGGATAAGGAAGATAGACCAAAATTTATTTAATGTAGAGAAGTGTGTTGAGCTAGTCTTTTTATTACTACAATTTATTAAAAAAGGAAGAAAGGTTGATTAACTATTGTGGAGTTTAGTGATTATGTTATGGATTAGTGAGATCATCACATTCTTACATGGAGAAGGAACCAAGAGCTGCCAATTAGAACTTGGAAAGAGATGAAAATGGTTATGAGGAAACATTTTATGCCAATTTCCTACTATATGGAGCTCTACCAAATGTTACAAATATTAAATAAAGGTTTCAAAAGTGAGAAAGAGTGTTATAAGGACATGGAGGTTGCAAGGCTAGGGTGAACATGAAAGAAGATCATGAAGTGAAAATGACTTAATTTATCTCTGCATTGAACCCCAAAATTATCAATATTATAGAGCTACACTTTTATATAGAGTTGAAGGATATGGTGCATATGACCATAATGGTAGAAAGATAACTTAAAAATAAGACCTATAAACATTAGAATGTTTTAAGTGAAGACTTCATCATAGAGTAAAGTGTAAAGTAAAAAAAATAAGACAAAGTTTTAAAACTTAAATATGAAGTAATCGAATTAAAAGTGCAAGCATAAAGTGGAGAGAAGGTTAAGACCAATTCTAATTTAATAAATAGGAATCAAGATTAAGTGTTTTGCATATTTTGGAAGAGGACATATATCATCACAATTTCTCAACAAGAGAGTGATGATGATGAGGGAGGATGGGGAGTATATGTTTGAGAGTGAATAAGAGGTAGATAATGGTATGCTTAACTTGAATGATACGAGTAACGATTAATGCTTAAGAGACCTAAAAAGGGAAGGATGTTGGTCATTAGGAGGGCATTGAGCATACATGTAGGAGAAGATGATGTGAATAAGTAATAAGAGAACCTCTTTATACAGGATGTATAATAACAGATCGAGTGTGTAACATGGTCATAAATGGGCTAGAGCTCGTGCAAAGAGTGCATGAGCATTTCAAAAAGAAAGAAAATAGCATTTTGGTGAAGGGGAGGGATCTTCCTCCGATGCTTTCTTTTCCTCGAAGCCAGATCGAGGTTCTGAAAGATTACGGTAAAAAAGCCTCCTTTCCATGACCATTTCTTTATCCAGACAGACTGAAGACGCCCTTCCTTCCCCTTAACCTAATTCTCTAGGAAGTGGGGGCTAGCCTACTGGGTCAAAGAATCCCTCCTTAGTTAGAAAGAGCGCTTAACGTCAATGCCCTCTCTCGCTACGACTACGGTTATTAAAATCAGTTATTTAAAAATGGAAAAATAGAAGGAAAATCGAGTGATTACCTTTTTACCATTCTTGCATCAACGTCTACGTTATGCCCCAAAAGATGGTTTCAAGCCAAAGCCTCTATCAAAGAGAATGAATCTAATCAATCAAATCCTCATGCTGAAGTATTATGTAGCTAATGTCAAGTTGCTGGAGAGGTTATGGTTGATAACTAAGAAACACCCTAAATCATACAACTTATCATGGTCAAATTAGAGTAAGAAGCTTAGGAAAACAAATAGGTACTAATTTCTTTTCTGACTGGGAAGTACAAGTATGAGGTTTTATATGATGCGGTACTTATGTAAGCTGGCCACATCCTACTAGATAGTCCTTGATAATTTCACTAGAGAGTCATGCATAATGGATAAAAATATACATATTCTTTTACCATAAGTGACAAATAGGTCACCGTTACTCTATTGTCACCAAAAAATAAGATTATGAAGATTAACACAAGATCTATAAGAGTGAGAAAGAGAGATTATAAGGAAAATACAAGAGCAAATATTATGAGAAATTTTAAAAACTTTAAGTAAAGCAAAAGTAAGAGATAAACATGAGGATAAAGGTGTGAGCTTGGTAGCTAGTATAGGGAATATGGGAGGTGCATCCTTGGCCAAGCATCAAATGAATTTTTTTTATTTACAAAGAATCCTTCCTTTCTCATGATGTTAATGCTAATATTATTTTGCCTAATATGTTATGTCTCTTTTATACAGATTCAACAATCTCTTTTAAGAGGATATTCTGAGTGGATTACCAATGATGAGAGGGATTAAACATCAATAAACTTAATTTCTAAAGCTCAAATCCCTAAATGACTAGCTTATAGAACAAATCAAGAAGAGACAAAAGATATTTAAAACTAAGTTGAAGAACTTTTGAAGAAAGGTTATATAAGGGAGAGCTTTAGCTTATGTGCTATTCCTATTTTACTACTATCAATGAAAGATGAAACATAGAGAATATGTATAGATTGTCGTGAATTATTATAAAGTATTGACTCTATATTCTTAGGTTATATAACATACTTGATGAGTTGTTTGGTGCATATTTATTCTCAAATATTTATTTAGATTTTGACTGCTATTAAATTAGGATAAGAAGGATATAAATGGAAATCTTCTTTTAAAACTAAAAATAAATTGTATGAGTGGTTAGTAATGTCTTTTAGTTTGATTAATGCAACTAACACTTGCACTAAGTTAATGAGCCTGAATATGAAACTTACAACTTATGATGATTACCAAATTGATCTTCCTTTTGAAAGTATGAAGCTCTCAACTATGAAAGTGCTTTTGACTACATCCATGTTGGAAGATTCATGCAGAACTGGTTAACTTAAAAGGGATACGCTTACTATTTCTCCTTCTCTTCTTCTTTATTTGTTGTATACCGTTAGACTTTCTCTTCCTCCTTTTCTTTTGTTTTCTCTTTGGGTAACTAGATCTTTCTAGGGGCATGTTACTACCATAACATATTCCTTATCCTGCCATCCTTTGTTTCCTTTTTACACCATTACCTTTTCGTTCTTTCATACTTTTCAAAGTTGTTTATTTCTTTTTCTATCTTTGGATCCTGAAAATGCAGACTTTACTTGACAATGGAAAGGATGAATTCACAGCTTTACCAACTTGCATCCTTCTTGAACTTCAAAGAAGCCAAGCCCTACTAGACACCACCTCCATCAATCCACTAGTAGTGTTGAACCCCCAGAAAAGCTAGAAGCAAGTAGTCGAGGTTCACCAAGCTTTGAGTATCAACTTTAAACCTCCCAAAGAAATAGATGGGAAGCTTATAATTGTTCTAGAGATTAAAGTGATAGAGGAGGGAGCAAGTAGCTGGGAAGCTACACTAGTTAGGTTTTTCTTTGACCAATAACCTAATTCCTAAGCATTCATAAATGGGCTCATCGAGTATGGCACAACAAAGGTTTGGCAGATGTGTTTCTAATTAAGGAAAATCTCATTTGATTCACTTTTAATTCGACCTCTCTAGCTCACAAAATATTAGAGGAAGATCCTTGGCATGATGGGAATCAACTTTTATTTTTGCAAAATTGGTAGCTTAGTTTGAAGCTAGAATCTATCAAAGTTTAGAACATTCCTCTATGGATTAATTTTCATAATGTACCCCTTGAATATTAGACTACACAAGGATTAAGTGCCCTTGCTAGCTTCATAGTAGTATTGATGAGACTACTGCTAAGAAAAGAGAGTAGGTTATGCTTATTTATGTGTAAGTGGAACTCACCAAGGAACTTCCAATGAAATACCTATTATGAGATTAGGAGAGGGAAGCAAGCTATGGGAGAATAGTATTGTTGTCTCCTACCAATGGAAGTTACTTCCAAAACATTAAGGTAAAATTTAGAAAGTCATAGGGAGAAAATTAAAAATGGGAAGCTATCTTAAGATAACGGGGAATGAGTTAACTGAGGAAGAAATGATTAGCACCGACACTGAGGGAATTGCAAATGTTGAGCCCCTAATAATAGTAGTGAGTCCTGATAATATAATAGTTATTGTTACTTCTGAAATATATATAGTATCTTCTCATAATAATTTACATTCATCACCTGTAGATCTTATAGTTAAGCACTCTCCTTCGATTGGAAAAATCAAAATAGCTCCTTCTAGTGAAAACCAGAATTGATTCTTCACCAATCATTCATACCAATACTAAAAGCAACCAATCTGGAAAAGATGCTAACATTGTTCGTAAGGAATTGCGTATGCCATTTCACACAGTAGAGAAGATAAGATCACAGAGGAGAAAGAGTAAAGGCTCCATAAACAACCACTCTTAATATGTCAATTATGATATGGAATCTCAGAGGATTAAATTGCCTTACAAAGCAAGTTGCTTTAAAGAATTTTGTAAAGAGGGAGAAGCCTCTAATAATAGGATTACTTAAGACAAAAGTAAAGTTAAAGAATGTTGGCAAGTTAAATATAATAGGATTTGGTTGGAAGTAGATTACAAATCATTCACATTATGCATATAGGAGAACCATCATTTGTTACAAGTTTGATGAGATTAAAGGGGAAATTCTCAACTCCACTGACCAGATTATCCATCTCAGATTATCCTTTTTGTGTGAGAAAGTTGAAATCATTGTTTTTTTCATTTATGCAATTAACTTTGGGTTCCAAAGATCAGTATTATGGAATGATCTAATCAAATTCAGTAGAGGTTTAAATTTGCATTGGTTAATATGAGGAGATTTAAAGTCCACTATTTACAGGTATGAGGCTCAAGGCAATTGCAATCTTCGTTGCTATTCAAAAGATTTCAAGCAATGTGTAGATAAATTATAGGTGACATACTTGAAGTACACACAGGCCACTTGTTCATTAGGTCAAACAAACAATCCTCAAGTTGGTTCATTAAAAAAAATTGATTGAGCATTGGTGAATGCCAAATGGCTAGCACATTTCACTAATAGGAATGCTATATTTCAAGATCTCTTCTCATATTAGAACCTTATTAAAATCAAGAATCTATTTTAGAAGGCTACTGGTTTCCACCTAATTAGATTTAACAACTATTTGGCCAAAGATCCATGATTCAATAATGCTTGTAGGAAAGGTGTTGAATGTTCCTTTAGGGGAGTCAAGCAATTTACATGTGTACAAAAGATAAAGGCAATCAAACAAGAACTTAAACTGCTACATTCTTTAAGGGGATCTACTTATGAAATTTTATTGAAAGCTAAGGATGGTCTCTCCGAAATCCAGAAATTACTTACACTTTCACTATATGATCCTTCACTCCTTGCAAAAGAAAAACAAGCTCTCTCATACTATTTACTTTCTGTCAGAAATCATGACTCCCTACTTCAACAAAAAGCTAGAGTGAATTTGCTTAAATACAAAGATAGGCGTTCAAAGTTTTTCTTTAACTCAATCCTAGCTCATAAAAATAAAAACAGAATTGGCTGAATTACTAATAATGAGGGGCTGATCCTTCATAACCATATGGATATTCAAAATGAAGCTATTAATTACTTTAACAATCTGATTAGAATCTCAAATTTAACATCAGTCTCTAGTGTAGATATCTCTACATTCAATCAAAAGAAAATTAAGCAGGGTGATCATGCATTATTATCAAAAGCTATGGAGGAAAAGGAGATTAAGGAAGTAGTATCCAACATGGATGGCATGAAAGTCCCTTGTCCTAATGGACTGAATGATTTCTTCTTCCATAAATCTTGGGACATCATAGGTACATTTATCAAAAATATAGTGCAAGGATTCTTCTTAAAAGGTGTGTTACTCAAAGAAATCAACAAGACATTTATATACTTGATACCAAAAGGTTCTAATCCCTCCAGCTTTAATGAATTCAGACCCATCACTCTTAAAAATTTTCTTTACAAAATTATCTCCAAGATTCTTGCATCAAGACTGAAAAAGTTAATTGCTTCACTTATAAGTGACAATCAGGATGCCTTTATCTACAATAGATAGATTGGGGATAATATATTAATTGTGTAAGAGGTTCTTAAAGGTTATTCAAGAGTTAATTCAGCTCTCAATTGCACTATCAAAGTCGGATTTTATAAGGCTTTGACAGTAATTAGTTGAAATTTTTTATGGAAGATGATGGAAGCTTATGGATTCCCAAGAACTTACATCAACTGGATCAATCGAATGCATATCCACTGCTAGTTATTCAATTTTAATAAATGAGAGCCCTTCAAAGTATTTAAAGTTGAGAAAGGACTCAGGCAGGGGAACCCTCTTTCCCCTACCTTTTCATCATATGCATAGATGTACTCAATTCTATAATCAAGCTTGAAGTGGACTTGAATGCAAGATTTACATATCATTTAAAGTGTAAGAAAATTGGACTTACTAACCTTGCATTTGTAGATGACTTGCTTCTTTTTTGTAGTGCAAAAGTGGAATCTATCTATGGCTATATGAAGGCTCTTCACAAATTCAAATAAATCTTTATACTACAGATCAACCTTAATCAAATTCAGTTCATAATTTCAAAAGGTGCTTCTAGTATGGCTTCATATATTGCTTCCACAATTGGGATGATGGAAAAAGCCCCACCTCTTCTATACTTGGGTATGTTAGTCTTAATAAAAAGACTCACTTTCCTTTAATGCAATCCTATTATAGAGAAAATTTAGAGAAGAATCAGCTCCTAGGTAAATAAATTCCTATCCTTTATATGAAAACTTCAACTTATAAAATCGATTCTCAACTCTTTGCATATATATTGGAGCTCACACATTTTCCTTTCAAAAACTATTTCCAAGACAATTAAGAGAATTTTCAAAGACTTCTTATGGAACCATTCTAATGGTGTAAAGGAAAGTGTTAAAGTCAAATGGTCAGACATCTATTATCTAAAAGAAGAAAGGGAACTACGTGTTTCTTCAGTGAAACTCACTAATCAAACACTCATCCTGAAAAGGTTTTTGTGGATCCTTGAAGATAGAAATTCATTATGGAGTAGAAGGATTCATTCCTATTTTCTCAAAGACAAAAGCATATGGGAAGTTAGTAAGAAAGCATCCAATTCCTTTTTCCTAAACTAACTTCTCCAAATGAAAGATCTTCTCTAAATGAAAAATCTTATCCAAGATGACTTGTCTTGCTCTATTGGCAATAGGAAGCTAATATCCTGATGGTTTGAAAAATGGTTTGGTTGAGGTGCTCTTATTAACTCCACAAGTAAGCTAAGGAATTCTATCAATCTCCCACTTCATGCAAAAATGGACTCACTCATCAACGGGAGCAACTGGCAGTTCCCTGCAAGTCTTAATCATTTACACCTCAATATTCTCCCATTCTTCTTAATCAAGACACCTTCTTCTAACATAATTGACCTACTCATCATCTTTCTAATAAATTCATGAGAGACTAGTTAAGGTTGAAGAAACCAATAGTGGAGTGGTATATAATCATCTGGAACAAAGTCATACCACCTAAAACCTCTTTTCTCCTGTGGCTAACTTTTTATAACTGGCCTAACACTGTAGATAGACTTAGGTATTTAAACATTGATTCTTCTTATCCTTTTTGTTTAGCTGATGAAAGAACAAGAGATCAATTATTCTTCATGTGTGTGATTACCAACCGTTATATAGGACGTAGTTAAAATGAGTTGTATCTGGGCAATTTAAGCTAATACATTTTCCAGTGCTATTTAATGGCTTTATTCTCAAAGAACTCTCCCGAAGTTAAAACACATTGCAACAGTTAGCATATGTGTGCAAACCATTTGGAAATAAAGGAATGTTAGACAATTTGAAGCTAAGCAGAAACCTATCACACTTCTCATATCTGAGACCATGGACAACATCAATGAACTTTTACTATTGGGAGGATCAAATTAGAGCTTCAACTTTCTCTATATCCTAACTTACTATGCATGTTAATCATATATTTTGAATAGGTAGTAATGCTACATCCTTATGTGGAAATGGGTACCCCTTAAGTATCTTTTATAGCTCATAATTCACTTCTTTATTGATGAAATTCTCTTTTATTTTTAAAAAAGTTAATGAGCCATGCTTTGCATGAGTTTTTGGGCAAGTTCTTTAGTTGTTTAATTTAATAATATTTTTGTCTATAGTAAGACCTTAGAAGAGTATGTTGGAAATTTGGCAAAGGTTTTGCATATGTTTAGGTAAGACAAGTTATATACAAATTTGAAAAAATGTACTTTCTCCACTAAACAAGTTATATTTCTTGGTTATATGGTGAATTCAAAGGGAGTAAAAGTATATGAGAAAAAAGTGAGAGCCATTAGAAAATGGCCAACACCTAAAATTGTGAGTGATGTTAGGAGTTTCTATGGGTTAGCTAGCTTCTATTGGCCATTTTTTAAAGACTTTAGTATATCTGATGCACCTTTGAAAAAGATATTAAAAAACATTGTATTAAGTGTAGTGAAGATTAAGAGAAAGCCTTTAATATATTGAAAGAGAAGTAAGCATAACTCCTTTGTTAGACCTAAATTTGTCAACACCTTAAGATTTAATGTGATACTCTATGTGTAAGAATTTGGGGAGATTTTGACGTTGATTAGAAAAATAATTGCATACTCAAGTGAGAAGCTTAGTATAGCAACTTTGAATTACTTGAATTATGATAAAGAGAATTATATATCAATGCAAGCATTAGAGACTTGGAAACACTACTTGTGGGCTAAGGAGTTTATGATACATAAAGACTATAAGTTATTGAACTATATTTGAGTTCAAAGTAAGCAAAATAAGAGACCTGGCAAGTGGGAGGAGTTTATTAAGACTTTTCCTTATGGGGTAAAGTATACTTAAGGTCAGAAAAATGCAATAGTTGATGCATTATTCAGGAGATATGATTTATTAATAACTGTTCATATTAAATTGATGAGTTTTGAGAATATTATAGACATATATGCTGATGATTCTAATTTTGGTCATGTGTTCAACAATTATAAATTATGATATAATATTTTGATAATTGAACAATAGGCCTTCTGTATCAATCAAACAAATAAGATTGTTCAAGGGATACTACAAGATAAAGGATATTAGAAGCTATTCCCTAAATATTGATATCAGAAAGGCATTTGATTCCTTACGCTAAAAGTTTCTCTTTAAATATATAGGTTATTATGCTTCCCTACTACTTTCATTTCTTAGATAAAGGAATGTGTCATTTTTATCTCCCTTTCAATGCTAGTTAATAGTGAACCAATAAGATTGTTCAAGGCTAGCAAGGGGCTCAAGCAAGCGAACCCTTTGTTATTTGTTCTACTTATATATTAAAATGTTATCTAGACTTATTGTTCTTAACATCTAGGGAGCCTTACTTTAAATTCTATTATAAATGTGACATAATAGGCATCTATAACCTTTTTTTTATAGATGACCTACTTTTACTTTATGGGGAAACTTTTAAATTAGTGAAGATGTTTCCAAATTTCCAGGAGCAATTCAATTCCTAGTCTAGTTTGAGCTATAACCTAAAAAAATGGTTTCTATATTTCTATTTGGACTAGTAAGGTGAATGATCTTTTGAACATTATTAATTAATTCAAATAGGAATAACTCTCGTTCAAATATTTGGGTTTTCCCATTATCATCAGGAAACTCTATTACACAAATTGTGCTCTTTTGATTGATTAAATACAAAAGAAGTTGAATAGTTAGCATGATATGTCTCTTTCCAATAGAGGCAAGTTTTAACTTATCATATTTATTATAAGTAACTTGTATATTTATTAGTGCTCACATTTAGCACTTCTTATGTAGAGCCCGGCCTCTACCGCTATTACTCCAGGTATTGTCCTCTTTGGTCAAGGGTGAGCCACTGCTCGAACCCAAGACCTCAAGGTTTTGTTGCACTTTAAGTGCACGCCTCTTACCATTGAGCCAGCCGGGCTCTACATTAAAAAGGCACCATTTTCTCCTCTCTTTATTTATTTTTTTGAACCATTCATTAACGCAGCATAAACAGTAAGAAACTTGAGCCCATGTTCACAATTTATTATTTTCAGTTATTACAGTCATCCAATAATAATTTACAATCAGTCAATGTGTAAAACAGTACAACCACAATGGGCTCGTTATAAATACAAAGCATTGTTGCACAATGATTGCGAAATACAATTCGATAAGACACTAATGCAGACACGGACTGATCCCGACCTCTATCCTTCACTTGCCTACAGTAGACATACTCCCGTGTCAACCGGGGTATTCTTCAAGACCTGAAAAATATGTGCAAATTTTGGGTGAGTTTTGCGAACTCAGTGAGAAACCATCATTGATGGTTTTCCCAATTCATGCATCACATAAGCATGATACAGTACTCATTCCATAATTATACAAAACACACGATTGAAACAATCACAGTACAATTACAGTATACAGATCTCAGAACAGTATATCAAGAACCAGTCAAAACATTGCCAAATATTCAGTCCAGTATGCAATGCACATGTGACTCTTTTCCAGTTCATTTCAGTATTGTGACCGAGCGCATAACAGTGATCAGTA
>JANIPM010000231.1:15510713-15520735 GCA_027478405.1 Erythroxylum cassinoides
TTATGGATTTGCGTATGGAATTGTGAAAATAATTTGTGTGGAAATGGTATGTAAATGGCATATAGATGAGATGTGAAATGATATATGGGCTTGAATTATGGATTTGTATATAATTTGAATATGAATGTGTTGGATTGTATTTGGATTCCGGACAGGAGGTCCGATGATATTGTGATTGAGAATTATTTGAAGTGCTATGTATATGATGATGATTGGTTGTGTTTGTTTATGCTAGGATTCCGGACAGGAGGTCCAATGAATTGTGTGGCTGAAATTGAGATATTGAAGTGCTATTTGTGTATGGCTTGATTGTGTATAACAATGTGTGAGATGTTTAAAGAAAAATAAGTTTTGGTTAAAGAGAGGAATTATGAGATATGTATGATGTGAAGGTTAAAATATTTGAGTTTATGGAATTGATAAAATCCAAAGAGAAAATTGGAATGGTTTTGAATAAAGATGAATAAAATGAAAAGAAAGAAAAAAATTTATACCGGATTTGATTGGCTTAGATTAGATGTCTTAGGGTTTCCAACGCGACGCTTTTCTAACATATTTGTTTTCGGATGTCGGAGTTAAGTTTTGTTCTTAAACGACTTGTTTTCGTTGATTCCGAACCATTCATTTCGATTTGTGATTTGCTTTTCGTTTCGCTTTGTTATGATTCGATTTCCTTTCGTTTTTGCTTTCGTTTTCGAGCCATTCGATTCGTATTCGATTCGCTTCCGTTTCTTTCGCTTACGTTTGTTTTTGCTTTTAGCCCGTTGTCATTGTGATCCGATGTGTGTTTCGCCTTTGTTTGGCCCACTTTCGTTTCGCTTTGGTTTTAAGATCTGTTTGATTCGTTCCGCCACTTTGTTTTTGTTATGTTTTTCCGTTTTTCTGGTTGGGGTCCGGTTCTCAAAATCGGGTCCCAACAACTTTGTCACGTCCTGCTACCAAAACGACGTAAAAAACATAACTTTTCAACGACGTCTGCATTCAACGTCACCGAATTTTCCCACCTCTCGTGACGTCTAAACAGACGTCGCGAAATGTATCTTTTTGTTGTAGGGAGTATCCCATTCAAATATTTTAGAAATAAGAGACCGATGACCTTAAATAAATTATTCAATAACTTTCTTTATGCATTATATGCGTGTGAAAGACCTCATTTTTTAATTATCCATAGATACACTTTGTCTAATATAATTTTATTTTCTCATTAATTACATGTTTACTTTTAAATTAAAATTTTTAATAAAAGATAATGATAAGAATGTAATGATAAAAGATAAATTAAAGATAACCAATATTATTGACAAATTAAAAAAAGCACTAGTTGGAATTTAAAAAATGTAAAAAAAAAATGTAAGGGAAAAAAAGGGAATTCTAATAAGAAGTGAGGGGGTACCAAGACGAGTGAATGTTTTCTCGAAATAGCAAAACTACAAAATCTAGTCGGCGTATGTAGACTTGACTCCAACAGATCTCAACCACGTTTCATGTCTGCATGTTCGGCGTGTTTCGGAAACATGCATTGGAGTGGCCTCCACTTCTAACCGTTCACGTTCCAGAGTTGGTAAGTTATTCGGTCAGATTTCAGACTGACACCTGATCAAAATGATTCAACGGGCAAGAAATCCAGGCTCTTCTCTTCTAAGCACGTTAAATTGATAAATATTTTATAATGTGTCGTTTATCCTCAATTGGCAACAATATGATAAATAATGTAAAGGCAACGTCGACATCTTAACAAAACACTTATTGTTTGCATTAACCTCCTATAAATTATCAAAAACAACATCCATACTGTTATGTTCTTGAAGTAATTAACATGACAGAATTCCCTTCAAAATCCTACTAAAAGGCTTCAAGTGCAAAAGTCACAGGGTTCACGTTTATGATCTGTTCATCCCTAACTTATCATTATTTAACTCCAATCCCTTGGTGCCGGGAAAGCATTGCGTGTGGTAACTGCCAACTAATTAACAAAAAAGGAAGAATGCCCAAAGGAAAAGAAAAGAAAATGAAAAAGGAAGGCGCTTGCGTGCACATATTTGGATATTTAGATGCCGATTTGCGCTTCTACGTCACCTTTATTTTATCTTTCCCCGCAATCTGTGTTCCTTCTTTTCGTTGATGAGATGATTGATCATTGAAAGGTTGCTTAATTGGCAATTTGGCAAGACATTGCTTAACTGGCAATTTGGCATATACATGTTCAAAACTGACACATTCTGGCTAAGGTCTTTCTTTTTGCATATTAATTTTTGCTAAGGTCTTTATTCTATACATATATGTATATTTCTGTCTCTTTGTCAAATTTGGTACGCCACTATTTTTGCATATGAAAAATGATAAAAGTGTTATCTTGTGATCCCATGTAACTTTATTTCATTAATTATCTTGGTTTGTTTAAAAATTTAATGAACTATAAAACCACTTTTTAAAATAATACCCTCATTTTAACTAATATTATAATCAATATATAACCATTTAGATTTGAAAAATAGCACGTAACAATACTAACTAACGTTTTTATGGGCAAATTACGAATTACAACATCGTCATTGCTTAGACCTAGTGGCAAGTATGTATTTGTTTTTCCATCAGTACATACCCATTTTTATATTTTATAAATGATGTGCTGGGAATTCACAATTATTAGGGGTTGTGGCCAACGCGTTTTCTTGTCCTCTAGAGAACTTGAAGTTAGTTTTAATAATTATCTAATGTAATTCTGATCTTTAATTTTGTTTTTAAAATAAAAAGTATTATGCTTTTGGCGATCGCGTCAGCAATGGCGATTACTCCGGAGGCTGGAATAACAAAGTCCCAGATTTCATGTGCGACCAAGCCGCCGAAGCCGAGCCATGGGAAGGGGGGAATTTGTAAATAAATAACAACTAAAAGATGATATGCACGCACAACGGAACAAAACAAAGACTGCTTCATTTCATGTTGCCGTTACAGCCGAAAGCATGTTTACTAAATTAACATCTCTACACCAAAGATTCAAAGATATATGAACACAGACAAAGCATTGAATTGCTTCTGCGTCACATCACACATGCAATGTAACCTTTTATACATCCTTTTTATAAAATAAAATATATTATCCACAGGCTGTTGAGCTGTTGCGTATCAAGTTATTATTCGCACTCCAAACAGGTCTAAGCAGCCGGGAATAAGTTTCGTTCATATTTCCTTTATATTCAGCAATCTTCTACTCGGTTCTTCATCGAGATTCCAATTTCCAGCCCTCCACCTAAAGAACAAGCCTTTTGCTTTCTTCCTCGACAATCCCTTTAACTTCATACGCCTTCAAAGTTTGGACATGGCTTCCACTTCTTTATCCGGCGCCAATAATAATGGTAACCCAATTCGTCATCTTTCTGTTCTTGTTGGATTTTCCTCTTCACCGCCTCGTTTTTTTGGACTTGTAAGCGTAAAGTTTCTGTTTATTTGAAACTATGTTGTTGCAGGGAAATTTGTGCCGAGCGATGTCAGCGTCTTGCAGAAGCACGTTTTCTTCTTTGACACGAACCAAGATGGAATAGTCTACCCATCGGAGACCTTCAGAGGTGGTTTCTTTTTCTCTGCTTATGCGCATAAGTTTCTGTGCTCTGTTCTACTTTTTGCTATTGTTTCTCAGGAATATTGTATAAAGTGGTTGTTCGTTGTTGGGATTTTAACAGGTTTTCGGGCTATTGGGAGTGGTCTACTGTTGTCCACCGCTGCTGCCATCTTCATCAATGTTGCTCTCAGCCAGAAGACTCGCCCTGTATGTCTTCCTCTTTATTTCTCTACATAATTTCTTTCGTAAATATCCCCTTCTTGTTCTATCCCCTTACTTCGGAAATTTCAATCTTAACATTTTGTAATCAATCATTTGTTTTCTTATCAGAAAGTTAAAGGCCGTTTGCTTTCGTCGCTTCTTCTGTTTTTCTCTGTTGTAATTTTCAACAAAAACAAAAATGTAAACAACCACCCCCTAACTTACTTTCAAAAAAAAAGTTAACTTTCCAGCGACAGAGTTGCGTATCAAAAAGCTTTTAACTCAAATTTGTCACAGGGAAAGAAGTAATTAAGGGTTTCGTTGTTTATTAAGACAAATGTACTTAATTTAAGGTTGAATTAGTAATTATCTGAGGAAGTATCTGCCCGTACTTTCGTCGTTTGGATAGCCAGTGCTCGCTTTTTTCCATTTAAAGCATGATGAAGTGACTTCATCTATAACAGAATAAAGTGAAACACCACCTGCCATGTGCTTTGGCGTGCCAATGAAAAGTGAAAACGGCACTAGCGTCGATTTCTATGTTTCTGCTGAACTCTATCCAAAGCTTGTGAAAATGGGTATTTTTTGGTTTTGTATCATTACATATGTGGACTAATACCAGATTTAGCTGTAAATTATAATTCCAGTAAACCTATCATTATAAGCAAGTTGTGGTGTTTCGTGCTTTTGTCACTTCTACATCATTCTTTTAAGCTGAGAGAGGTGTAAACTTAGCCTGAGTCAACAAAAGTTAGTTCCATGGGTGGTGGTGTGTTATTCTGTATGAGTTGGTCCAAAGTCTACACCTTTTCGTATTTTATATTTCCATTTACCAATTTCCTTTGTCCTGCAGGGAAAGTTTCCTTCTCTGCTATTTCCTATTGAGATAAAGAACATCCACAGAGCCAAACACGGAAGTGATTCTGGTGTTTATGACAAAGAAGGAAGGTATAAAGAATTAAACATATATTATTTAATTAGCAGTTAAATATTTCCTGACAAAAAATGACGAATTCAATGACATAATTAACTTGTTGTGTACTAATTTTAATATTTAATCTTGTTGTGTGCTTATATATAATATTTGATCTTGCAAACTGTTGTCCCTTCTTTGTAACTATAACATAAATATAACAAGTTTTAAGTTGAGATTGTAGTATTGGGTCATTTCGTGTTCTTAATTGAGATTTTACTTTGGAATCGACATTGAGTGATCACTTTTATATCACCTTGGAAAATTAAATGGTTGGTGAAAACAATAAAATTGAATAACGTTTGCCCTTGATTGTTGTTCATGCTCAAGTCCTTGTTGGGTATGGCTCTTACTCACCAGAAATGATAAAACAAAAGTAGTATTTGCAAAGTCTCTGATGTTACAATTCTTTTTTGGTGGCTAAATAATAGAGCGAGTTTTGTACCTGAATTACAGGTTTGTTCCAGCAAAGTTTGAAGAAATTTTCACTAAGCATGCACATTCTCGTCCTGATGCCTTAACATCAGACGAATTGAAGGGAATGCTCAAGGCTAACAGAGAACCTAAGAACTATTCAGGATGGTCAGCTTTTTGTGTTTCTCTTCTTTGCATTTTCGTTTGTGCATAAGAAAATGGGTATATTTCATGATGGGAATAAGTGAAAAACTGAAAATGTGGCTGCTGCATATTGTAGGTTTGCCAGCTATATAGAATGGAAGATCCTTTATGTTCTTTGCAAAGACAAGAATGGTTTGCTGCACAAAGAAACAATTAGAGGTGTTTATGATGGAAGCCTCTTCGAACAGATGAAGAAAGAAAGAGAATCAACTAAAAAGCAAGCGTAAATTTTATTCTGCCGAATCATATACATTTGTATTATTTTGATTCTTTCATCTTATATTAGAGTAGATGAATTCCATGTAAGAGCTTTTATAATAAGATAAGGGTTGTATTTGGACGGTTCATTTTAGTTTGCTCCATTTGACACTTCAATGCAGTTTGTAATAATGCCTGCCATATTGGGTGAGCTGGCTGTTCAGTTCAAGTTGGTGAGGATTAGGTACAAGATCTAGGCGCAGCTTCAAGAGGTTGGTTAGGAGGTGTGTCTTCTGCTAGTGTGAATCTGATAGGTGACTTGGGGGGGCTTCTATGGATTGCGGTGCCCGAAAGTGTTTTTTTTTTGTTTTGAAAAATACCTGAACTTGTTTGACTTCGGCTTAAAGAAATATAATCTACTTTATGTTGGTACATTTTTCATCATTTGGGTCAACGACAAGATGAGCAAAGTACGGAAAAGAGATCTCCAGTTATAGATAATTACCAAAATAAATTAAAGCTGTAATAGCAAATTTTTCCTCCTAATTATCGATCTTACCTGAAAGAGGAAATTAATCAACTTAATTAATCATCAGGTAAATAGGTTCTCCGAGAGTAAACGATACCATCATTTGATCTAGGAACAAGTTGCACAGTGTAGATTAAGAGATTATCAGACTAGCTTAGTGAGCATGAATGGGATTAACTAGTATTGGTGGTGCAGATGAAGACAAACAAAGCATTGTATTCATATTTATCACATACAAAACCCTTCAGAATCGAGACTTATTTTTCATTACATTCATTATCGTTGGATCCTCTTATTCCAACAGAAACAATCACGGATGATACGAGAGAACCAAACAAGGTAAAAACAAAAGCCTAGGTATTAACAAACATTAAGCATAGAACAAGACACAAATCGATCGCTAAACCCGCTTAAAATACAGCTCGAAACGAGGTCTCCATTGTGCGAAATTAAATATAGATTTGGAGTATGGCATCTGAGGTCCCATGTAAATCTATCATTTCTAATATTACATGATCTGTTAGGTCAATCTAGTCAATATATATTTCCAAGATGAGAAGCTTAAACGTTGGTGATATTAACGGGATGCCATGATTTGGATTACGTCGTTCTTCGTCCGATATATTTGAAGGTGCACAAGTGGTGCATTGTTCGACCCAAAGAGTCCGCGGTCTATTGAACTGCAAGGCGTTCCCCTATAGTTGAGGTGTTCTTGCTTCGTGTTACCTCTGTCAAAATTCGAATTTGCTCTTACAACTACACAAATTTTTTGGTCACCGGTTGCCGACCTACAATATGATCTTCACCTGGAGGCATTTTTGTGGCCATTAGCTCCTCGTTTATCGGCGTCGTTGAAAAGTAGAATGACAAAGCGTCCTTTTGTTTCAGCTTCTGACAGACAGGTGGTGCCAGCTTAATGCTAGTTCTACTTGGAAGCTTTTTTGGTTAGTTGCTCTCCTAAGTCTACACCTTGACTTTGATGCCGATGTTAGAGTACATGATTATAATATTATGATGTCTTATTCTATCTTATGAATCTCAACTATTTATTTATACGAATTTCGCATTCATTTATTTGAGACCCACACATGACTCACATAAATGAATGGTTGAGATTCATGGAACAGAATAAGACACCACAAAATTAGATAGAAGATCTGGACTCATTTTAGGTGCATATTTAGTGCAAAGTTTGAAGAAAAACGTACCTCGTTTGCTTCCTTCGACTATGGGTTTCATTCACTAGGTATTGGGTTCATTCTTCATTGTAATTTTTTTTTTTTGGTTTTATAGTAGTTGCGTACCAAGGACAACAAGATATTATTGCAAATCATGTATAATGGGACCTTCCTTTCTCTAGGTGTTTAAGTCAATGAAGAACTCATATAATAGTGCGACTAGAATTGATCATCTGGTTATTTCAAGTGAGTGTCGTGTTCTGGACTATACTTGTGAAGTTCTGGATATCTCCTACAGTAAGTTGTTCACTTTTGTATTCTAGCATAATTTATGATATATTTGTATTGTTAGCCTCACAATAAATGGTTTCTATGTTCTTTATACATCCTCGTATAATTTATATGCTAGGGAGTTACATGTATATGCAGTACTGAATTCTTTTCATCCAACCATATGACCTCATTTAAGAGAAAAGAGTCGACCATCAACTTGGTAATCAACCCCAAAGTAATTTCTAACAGAAAGATTTGTGTATTGAGTAGAGCATTCATTTTGTAATATTAAGGATGGGCATTATGTTTACTAGCTATAGACATTTACGAAATTGAGCCACCCAGGGACCAAGTTCAGTGTTATGAGGTGCTTTTGGATAAGTTAATATTGGTTCCTGGATGTACCTATTTTGATAACACATAAGTTCAAATCTTATAAAACAATTCACATGGTGTCGTAAAAGTACTATGAAAACCCATCATTGTATTCATATTACTTATGTACAACATTTATGTTTGTAGAATTATGATTCGAAAAACAAACCCAAGTTTAACAAGTGTATTGGATCCAGAAAATTACTATTTTGTGGGTCAGTAAGTGTTATGCAAACTTTTTGGGCAGAAATAAATCCTGAAAGGCGCCTCATCTTTTGTCCTATACTTGGAGGAAGTTAGAGTAGGTTGTTCGGCATTTAATCATGATAATCTTGTTGACTTTTTCCACATTAATGTTTAATTTCAACATTGAGGTTGTAGACTTTTTAATGGATTTATCCCCTAATGTGTGAAAGAACTTTGAGGATCATCCCTCTGCTGAAGAAGATCAACAAGCTAAAAGAATATAAAGAAATGTTGAAGTTAAAAACAAAAATTATAAGGATTATATTGCCTGTGATTGTCATTAAAAATTGTTAGTGGATGTAAAAGTAGAAAGATTAGTTTGTATTTCACAAATTATTAATGCTGTTAATTATGAAATTAAAGGTAACTTGTTTATGATTTTATACGAGTTAGAAATTTCTAACTAATTTTATTTTAAACTTGAGTATTAATTTACTGAAAGATTGAAATATTAAACATCTTAAATTTCAAATCATGTTGGATTGTGAAAAACCTTACTTAGGCTTAAGGGAAAGCCATTTCAAAACATTTTACATGAGGCATATATTATAAAACCATGCCGCGAAACATAAAAGCAAGTGAATATCCATAAATTTATTCAAAGACTGAAACTTCTCCCTATAAGAAATTTATAAATAGATTAAGCTTTTTTCATACACAAGTTCCTCTTGACGCACAAACGGAATAATTAGATCTACAAGTTTATGAAATATGAACTTTAAAGATGCAAGAAACCTATCATTTAAATCCTTCCATAAGAAGATGAACCTCTCCTTTGAAAAGTGTAGCCCATTTGCAACTATATACATTAAATACCCCTGTCTAATAGCTAGGTTATAACATCCACTCTCTGTCCCAATAGACATGAGTTTTTATAAATACTTAAATAAATCAAGGTTAGAGGCACCTCCCTCGTATGGAAGGCAGCAATGAACCTAATTAACAAATTCCAAGTACGCAGATGTAATTGACTAAGATTCAGACTTGTCATATTCAATATTTTCTCAATTGTGGGATAAAGAGGAAATTGAAGTAGACACTTGAAGGTATTTGATTGACTTATTTTGAGTTAGTCAATATTGTGATAACTGCAAGTGTACAGCGTAACTGTAGCTAGTATCAGTAAGTACGGGTCGATCTCACGAAGACGGTAAATATTAGTAATTACCTTTCTTTTATTATCTAGCCTAAAGATTAATTTTATATTTTAATTAAAAGAAAATAAAACTAAGCAAGTAAAATAAAATAGGTATCTAAATTGAACAGTGAATGAAGGAAGCACTTCAAAATTTATCGATATCAAAAGTTAATGACAAGACTTTGAAGCCCCTTAAAACCTTAACAAATTGATCTTTTATTATGCAATTGTTTCATTGATTATTGGACCATGGAGATTCCTATAGTATGCTAATAGCTGATTTTGAGCCTACTAACAACTAATTCTAAGGTTTTTAATCGAATTACTCAAGTTAAAGTTTATAGGATTGTTTTACTGATTTATGAATCCCTCTATTAAATTTGACCTTAAATTGGAAGATTTATGTTATCCTATCTTTAGGGTGATAGGGTAGGGACTGAATAAAACAGTAAAGAAATGTAGAAGATGATGTAAGGAACTGAATATATTATATTGATTTCACCAGCAGGAATTTGAAAACCTGCCTTTTCTCCTGAACCAGTACACTTATTACAATTTTCCCTCCTCCACTTTTTGTTCTATAGCACGCTATATAAGGAAAAGCTGTAACAAACTTTGGGCCAGCTCATCAGTTTACAAACAAACCATGGCATGGCGTAACAACCTGTCATATTTACTCTTTATTTACTAATAACACTCAGATTCCTTCCTTCCTATACTTCACGTTTTTCTTC
>JANIPM010000231.1:15731362-15747576 GCA_027478405.1 Erythroxylum cassinoides
GAAAAAATGATTGGCATTCTCTAGTTCCTAGTAATATAGCATATTATGGTTATAAGTTTGTTCTTAATAGCTAATTAGAGAATAAAGGATGCCTTTTGAAGGTTGTGCTAAAGTCAAACTAACTTGAATTATGCCACTTTCTACATTAGTTCCAAATATCTTATAGCAAGGTTTATTTTTAAATTTTATTAATTACCATCTCATTTATAAAATTAAATCGCATCTTCTTATTTTAGGTTTATAGTTTTGTAAAGTATTCAATAAGAATGATAATCCTCTAAGGTTGAATTCATTCCCTGAACTATTTCTTTGACCTTAATTTGATATACTAACATATATCTTAGATCAAATAACTCAGGCAGCTTATGATAAGGATTTAGCTCACACTAGTTATCATACTAACCCAAGTTCAGTTTCCATTCCTTATCTTTCTTTTCATTACATTTCTCATATTTTGCCTTATCTTCAAGAACTATTTTATGGTGTAACAGTAGAAAGTGAATGTGGATCTATTTCACCTAAAGGCCCTCTTTATCCATATAGAATCTCTATATTCTCCTAAGTATAAACACCTTGTTCATTGTTTTGATTAGAATTATGCCTAGTCCTTCTTTAACGTTAGGTAAGAAAGTCTGTAGCCTTTTAATTTTTGCTTATAAGGTATTTGAATCCACAATATATTATATGAATTTCTTTAAGAGTTTCTCAGTAGATTTGATTTGATTGTTTGGGATTATCAAATTACAAGTTCAATTTACATGCAAATTATTGAGCAAAGAGATGATGAGTTACAATCTTCCAACAAAGGATAGGAGTCTATTATTCTGGTGGCTTATGCTATTATGAATGGTGTCAAAGAGACATTGGCAATCCCTATAAGTTAGTATCTTTATGATTATCACAATGCCTAAATATTTGAAAGGAGGATGTTTGATGTTCAAACCTAAGATAAAATAGGAATAGCTAGCTAGGTGAGTAGCTTTTATTGATAAAAATAAGTGGCTCTTATTTCTATTCATAAATAAGATAGAGAGGTTACTGAACACTTGTAGAGAATTCATGAGGATTTTTATTAAGATGAATTTAGCTCTATATAAAAACAAAAGATCATTCGTAAAAGAAAGGTTCAATATCTTTAAAGACTTGCATTTGTTGTGGTAATGGAAATTGCTCTTTTTTTTGATATTATGATATATTAATATGGTTAGAACCTCAATATAAAGAGTAAAACAAAAAGTAGAAAAAAATACCTCACTTTAGACATTTAGCTACATTTAACCCACTTAATAAACTACTTGGAAAATCCAAAAGATTTATGAAGAACGGAGTTCTAATTGAATGTTTCAAAAGATTTGTCAAAGTCAATCTTCATTACACAACTTATAAGGGTTGTCTACTTATGGTAGTTTTTGAGTAAATCTTATGCCAAATGTATGTTGTCCCTATTTTCCTACCATGAATGAAAGTCCCTTTATATGGATTGATTATGTATGCTCAAATTGATACTAAAGATCATATAATTTATTTAAAACAGATAAATATGTGAATTAAAAGTGTGAATTGGATTGAAATGTTGGTCCTAATTTTTTTCTTGATGAATAAGTATGATTTACATTAATTATACCGTCTTTATGAAAGTTTGTGAAATTATTAAGTTGACGTTAGAAAGATTATGATATAGGTTGATTGAATTAAAGTGTTAAGGTTATAAGAATGTTCAAGGGTGTTTTTGGGAAAACACTTAAGGTTAAAAGAACCTAAGATTATAAGGAAGGGTAAGGTGGACTTTTCTCAATCATTAAGGGTAAAATGGGAAGAAATAAGTGTTGTCTTCTTCTTAAAGAAGGGAAAAAACGAAAATAGGAGAGAAAGAAGAGAAATAACAAATCAAAGAGAGAAAGAAGAGATATTTTGGTGGTTGAGAGAAAAGAAGAGAGTTGAGATAGGGTTTCTTCGTTTCTTAGTCTTGAGAGAGATTTTGAAATGGTTCAAGAAGAGAAAAAGGTAGAGGAAGAGAAGAGCTTTCATTTAAGCCAAAGATCTCTTCATTTGGCTTCATTTGGTGAAGAACCAAGGTAAGATCATTTTGAAACTTTTGGAAGGATTTTAGTTCATGGAGTTTAGAAAATGCATAGGTTTAAGTATTCTAACACCAATTTTAGTGATTGTGCTTTGTGAGATTTTCAATTGAAAACCTATTGAGTGGGATTAAGGGGGATCAAAAGAGGCAACAGGAACAAGAGAAGAGGCATTTTGAGCAAGTCTATAAACAAGAAAATTAAGGTGGGTACATGTTTATAATAGAGTAAATAAGCCACTAAATATTTTCTTTGAATAAAAAAAGTTTAATGATTTCAATTGTATCATAAGTGTTGCATTAATTGCTTTTGAATGATTTGAGAAATTTCAAAATGTGGTTTTATGAATTTTGTGATGATTTATGAAAAGACTTTGAAAGTTATTTTTGAAAAGATAACATGTTTATGAAATCATGTTTTCAAAATATCTCATGTTTATGAAAAATCAAGTTTCGGAAAAGTGTCAATTTGGGCAGTATGTTTACAAGATATGAAATACATGTTATGTAGGTTTGGTTTGGTCCATTCTGTTTTCAAGTGCACTTCAACTAAAGGCTTCTCCCGCCTACCCACTAGTGGCATGAAGCTCCTTCATGGACTCCCATAAGTTCACGACTACGCAAGACCATTATGTGGGATTGTATTAGTACGTTCTGTTCACGGCTACACAGGATCCTTATGGGAAATGTGTAGTACGTTCTATTTATGGACCTCCCAAACTATTCTGATGTGCTTATGTGCTTATGATCTGCGAACAAGTTTGATTTATTCATGTTTTATGGTTTGTGAATTTGACTACACGATGAGAATTTGAGAAATATGTGTTTTATGAACTCAATGAAAATTTTCTATGACAAGTAAAAATGTTTTTATTTTTCTGTTATAAACTATTACCCAAGAGCTTTCAAGCTCACCCCCTTCTTCATCCCATCTTTAGGTGATAGCTAAGAGATCAAGTGATCAAGAGCATAAAGGAATTTCTCCAAGTTTGCTTACTTTGTATTTTGACTTGGTTATGGGAAAGCACAATGTTTTAGTTACATTTCAAGTTTGTTTGTTTAAGAACCTTTTATAATTTGAGACGATGACGTAATGTGGTTTGGAATGCCATTAAAGATTGGTAAAACTTTATTCTTTTGATGTTAATGAGATATGAACGGTTTATGGATGATGTGAGTCGAAATTAGATATACGTGAAGAAGTTATCAACTTGATGATTTTGGAGCAATAATTGTTGATATATATATATATACACACACATAAGTAAGTTGTTATGAAAAAAATAGGAATTATGACTAATCAGATGTAGTTGAACGTGATGAGACAAATGAGTTAAGATTTGAGAGTTTAATGAAGCCAGTTTGGTAGTTGAAGGGTTATGCCCCGGATATTCCAAGTTTACAAAGTGCAAATTTTCAAGTCTTCCATAGGAAAAAATTTCATGTTCTGAGTTAAGGAGAGAAACTGTATTGATCTAGGTTGAATTAGACAAAGTTGTCTTCTAGAAAGTTGTAGCTTATCTTTCTAGTTTTCCAATGGTATATAGTATGAAATTTTTAGATATCAGAGTCGAAAGTTATGATCCTTATAAGGAAAGATGCTCAGGAGTATAGACTGTATCATCTGGTGATGACGTATCGTCTGGTGATGACGTATCTTCTGGTAATGAAATATCATTTGGTGATGATGTATCGTCTGGTGATGACGTATCATTTGATAATGATATGTTGTCTAGTGAAGACGCGTCGTCTGATGATGACATGTATCTTTTGTGCACTGTTCATCTGACATATTTTGGTCCAATTTTGGCCCTATAGATGATAGGATCTGTCTTTGAGGTCTTCATGAAAGTTATAGATATTGAAGTCCTATTTCAAACCATCCAAAGAAAACTTTAATCCAATATCTTTAGAGAAAGTTATTCTAATTATTTCAAATAGGTCTTAAACTGAAACTTCTTCTAGTCAGTATTCATCTTGTATCTTCTGGTCCAGTTCTGACCCTTTATATGACAAAATCTTGCTTCGAGGTCTTCATGAAAGTTGTAGATACTAAATTCTTCTTTGAAACCATCTAATAATAACCTTGATCTAATATCTCTAGAGAAATTTATGCCAATTGTAAAACATCTTCTGTGTACTGTTTATAAACTTCTTCTGGGTACTATTCATCTTGTATCATCTGATCCAATTTTGACCCAGTAAATGACAGAATATTTTTTCAAAGTCTTCATAAAAGTTGTATATCTTGAAGTCCTCTTTCAAACTATCTAAGAATGACCTTGATCTGATATCCCTAGAGAAAGTTATACTAATTGTAAGACATCTTTTGTGTACTATTTATAACCTTCTTCTGGGTACTGTTTATCTTGTATCGTCTGGTCCAATTTTATCCCTCTAGATGACAAAATATATCTTCAAGGTCTTCATAAAAGTTTTATATCTTGAAGTTATCTTTCTAACCATCTAAAGAACACCTTAATCTGATATCTCTAGAGAAAGTTATGATAATTGTTTCGATTTAACTGACCCTTCGTCTGGTTTCGTCTGACCCTATCCTCTGGTCCAATTTTGTCCCTCTAGATCATAGAATCTATCTTCAAGGTCTCATAAAAGTTATTGATATTGATGTCCTCTTTCGAACCATCTAAAGAATACCTTAATCCGATATCTATAGAGAAAGTTATGACAATTGTTCTGATTTGTCTAACCCTTCATTTGGTTTCATCTGACCCTATCGTCTGGTCTAATTTTGTCCCTCTAGATGATAGAATCTATCTTCATGAATTTCATGAAAGTTGTAGATCCTGAAGTTATCTTTCAAACCATATAAAGAAAACCTTAGTCCAATATCTCTAGAGAAATTTAGACAATTGTTCCAATTCATCTGACCCTTTATCTAGTTTCATCTGACCCTGTTGTCTGGTCCAGTTCTGACCTTTTTGATGACAAAAGCTATCTTCAAGATCTTCAAAAAAGTTGTAGATCTCGAAGTCCTCTTCGAAAAAGTCCTAAGATAACCTTAATTCAACATATATAGAGAAAGTTATGTCAATTGTCCCAAAATAGGTTCAATATGATTGAGGAAAAAACCTTGTTTGATTCTTTCAGCCATGGCTTTGTTATCCGACCTCCAAATGAAGTGATCCTCAAGCTAATAGATTCCTAACACATTATGCTATCTCTTCAAAAAAATTGGCAGCATTCCAAATTGATTGGAAAAAGTTTGATTGAAGGAAAGTGAGGGAATCTATTAGAATAGTATGAACTGGTGTTATTTTACTGAACATACTTCGACATTTTGAATATATCTGGATCTTTACAACCTGTTTGGTTCAAGGAATGGAATAGATAAGGAATAGAATAGTTATTCTTAGGAATAAAATAGAATGGGTATTACTTTGTTTGATTCAAGGAATGGAATAGATAAAGAATTTCTATGTCAATGTTTAGTTTGAAAATATAAACTTGGAATGACAAAGGAATAACTAACAAAAAGACCAAAATATCCTTATTATTATTAGTATTGTTATTATTATTATTATTATTGTTATTATTATTATTATTATTATTATTAAAGGGGAATTCGAACCTCTTTTTCTTTTATAATATAAAAATAATTTCTTCTTCTTCTTCTTCTTCTTATTATTATTATTATTATACAAAACTAATTTCCAATAGAGAGTGAATTTTGAGAAGAGAAGAAGAAGTTTCGGGAAGGAGGCTCGAAGAAGTGAAAGACGTCGAAGGATAAAGTTGTCTTGAATAAGAATAGTTATTCTTGGAATAGATAAAGATAGGTAGGAATCAGTATTATCTATTCCTTAAACTTACATAATAGATATTCTTGATGATTAGTTATTCTGTGTTTGCTTCTATCCAAACACAAGTTTAAGGAATGGAATAGGAATATGCTGAGAATAGAATAGTTATTTTGTTGAACCAAACAGGCCGTTAGGGTTCCAATTGAGATGATTTTTTCAACGTGGAGTAAACTAGAGACATAGGTTTACAAATTATATGAAGAAGTCGAATTCTGATTCAGCCTCTAAGATGTTCAATTTCTGGATGAAATTTAGGTATTCATTAGAAACTTAAGACAATGAGAAATAAATGTTCTGAAGAAGTCAAATTGTGATTGCAGTTTAAGGTTTCCCAAAATCTGTTCTGAAATTGAAGAAATGTGTTTGCTCACATTTTATGATTTCGAATGTTGGGCTCAGGAATCGGGGCTCAACATGAAATGCTAGCAAATTCCAGTACAATATAAGAAGTAATCATGAATAATTCATAAAGAAACTTGGGACTTTCATTAACTTAAATAATCAATCCAAACAAAAAGTTATAAGGTTCATCCCATCTAAATATATCCCAATTTAGTTCATATTAAGAATAAGAAAACAATAACAACTAAAATTGAACATAAAATAGAAGAACTCATGCTAATAAATCATGGAATCTGAATGAATTCACTTGAGTCTCAACAAAAAATGCCTTTTTGCTCCTCAAAATTACTTTTTTCTTCTCTCAAGATGCTTTAATTCATCTCCTTAAAGATGTGTTAAGTCTCCTTATAACTACTTAGCCATCTTCCAACCAAAGTTCTCTTTTATTATAAAAGATCATTAAAATTCCAAATAACACAACAAACATGGGTGTAATACGAACTTGTTTTGGTCCCATATTGCTCCCTCTATTAAAAAAAAGTAGAATTTATAAAAAGATTACTCCTAACATAGGTTCAGAACATAAACCTATGTTAGACTTATGTTTTTCGACCTCTAACATAGCTTTAATAGGGTGTCATGTTAATGCCCTATATTAGACTTCTGTTCATCCAGAATCTTGTTAAAACTTCTTAAACTCATATCTAACTTACTCAAATTCATTCTGTATTCATTAGGGAGCCAAAACAAGGTTTGGAAACCAAATATAAGCTACATAGAGTACTTAATCCTATTCAAATAATCCAAACACAAATAGAATCCTTTAAAAATCATCCTAAAAATATAACCTATTTAATGCCTAACAAATTCCCCACACTTAAGCATTTGCTTACCCTTAGGAAAATTAATTTCATTACCTTTTATTTAAATAAGTGGCCGCTCTGGAAAAGAAATTAAAAAATCTATTGCTTCAGTAAAGAATTTTCATCATTCATTTAATTACAAAGTTTATTAACTTATCATGTAATTAGTTACTTGAAATAAGTTATAAATCAGTTCAATTTAACTCCAAAATTCTTTAAACTTTAGCTCAATCCATAAAATTCAACTTAATAAATTAAGTGAACATAGATGAGAAAGTTGATTCAAATTTAAAACATTTTCATACCCTTTAATGAAAGAAAGGAGAACACTAACTTTAAATTCATATAGGAGCATTTAGAGGCTTGTTTAACTTACCTAACCTTTTTATGCAAGAGTAAATACCTTTTTATAAATACTTTAAGCTACTTAATTGGGTCACAGTTTCAAATGGTTACTAGTTCTTGTCTTTAAATTTAACCTTTTTACTTCATTTAGAGCCAACAAAGTCAATTTATTTTATGATCACTTATTCATACACATTTGTTAGCGACATACTAAAAATCCTTAGAAAGAATTGACTTCTAACTTAATTGTATGTATAAATTATACAAAAAGTATCATAATGTAAATCAAGTATCCATTATAAAAGTTAATGAAATAAATTAAAATTAACTTAATCATCAATTTTTATAACTAATTTTCTAAACAAATAAAATCACAAAACAACTAGACTCATAATGAAATGTCTTAATCAATATTCTTTCAAAGTTAAATTTTTTTCTTAAAATTGTTCCCTAATAAGCTAGTTATCACAAAATTAATAAGTATAACAAATTATTTCCCTCTCCCACACTTGAGTTATACATTATCCTCAATGGACATAACATGCAAGAATAATAAAAAACCAGAAGTTAAGGAAGAAGGAGGAAACTAGGATAATTAGTACTCCCTTAATAATGAAAGGCTCTATAACAATAGTTTGAGATGTATAAACTATCAGTAAGTATCACCATCTAATTTTGGTGAGTATCACTATCTAATCAGTGAGAGAAAATAAAAAAACCTTGATTTCGTGACGCTAAACTACTTTTATCATAAAACATGCAAAAATCAACATTATGAAATAATAAACTAGTACTCACCATCTAATTTCGGTGAGTATCACTATCTAATCAGTGAGAGAATATATAAAAACTTGATTTCGTGACACTAACCTACTTTTATCATATAATATGTGAAAAATCAGCATTATGAGAAAACACACTAAAAACTAATGCTTACAGATCTTTGAAGATACTAAATTGAAATAAAAACACCTCTCAATAACCACTTCTTGATGATTCTTTTAGCTGGACTTCTTACTTAATTACAAATCATAGGCTTAATAGCCTCTAAATATGCCACATGCTCAAATAGAATAGGGTCAACTATCTCCGCCTTTTCTCCTATATGATATAGCTCTTTACTGCACCATACATGATTATTTCTTGCAAAATGTGAAATTTTAACATCAATCAAATCTATAAATAAATAAGTATCATCTTTATCAAGGGAATATCTTATAGATTTAGATATATTAAAACCTACTTCCTCTTTCCGTACCCTTAGGATTAATTTTCTATTATACATATCTATCATAAATTTAACTCCTAAGATTAAAAGAACCTCAACATCATTCACCATACCGATAATCACAAAATCAATAAAAAAAGATGATCTTATATTCCTTAACTAAAAAATATTCTATAATTCCCCAAGGAAATTTAATTAATCTATACTCCAATTGAATTCTTATCTTAGTAGGTTTAGGTTCACCTAACCCTAATTTCTTAGATGCCATATGGCATCATATTAATACTAGCTCTTAAGTTCGTTGTACTTTCTCAACTAAAAAAACTAATAAAATTACAAGAATTAGTAAAACTCCCTAAATCATTGGTTTTCTTAGGTAGTTATAAGATGACAAAGAACTCCTCACTTAAAGTAAGAATTTAAAACTCCTAAAGTTTCTTCTTATTAAAAAGGAGATCCTTTAAGAACTTGACATTTTGGAAAATGAGAAAGAGCTTCAACAAAGAAATGCTAATATGTATTTTTTAAAAGCTTTTAAAACTTGCCAAATTGCTCTTCATTTCTATCTTTCTTAGGTCTACCTAAGTATGGAATGTTTTGTTTGTACTCTTTGACCATTTTCTTCTTTGGTTCCTCCTCTTTTTGTTTCTATTTCTATTTCTCCTTATCTTTTTCTTTCTTTCTCTTCAACTTTTAACTCCTTTCAACTTTTTAAAGTCAATCTATTCACTTTCTCCCTCAAATTTGGCTTAGTGTTGCTAAGAAAAGTACCTGATTTCCTTTTAAAAATAAGCTTAGAAAGTTGTCCAATCTAATTTTTCAAGTTTCAGATAAAGGCTTGATGATTTCAAATAGTCACTTTAGTATTTTAGAAGTGAGCCTGCAGTAATGAATTTTTCCACGAGCTCCTTAAGATTTGATTTCTTTTCTTATTACTATGGTTACTGAAATATGGGTGGAGCTTGATTATTTTATAAAAATTTAGGATGGTTTCTCCACCTTAGATTGTAAGTACCATTATAAGGATTATTTTGAGGTCATTTTCCTACAAAATCAACCTACTCGGATGTTGTCCTATATTATTAGGTGCCTAACATTCATGGTTATGATATCCACCACAAATTCCACTACTCATTTCTTTTGTTGTTGAGCTACCAAACTTATATTACCAATCTTCTTGCGTAGAGCTTTCAATATATACTTTAATGTTGTCACCATATTAACATTATGAATACTAACTAATTATGGCTTTAGCTTAAAGTTTTCGAACTAGTAGTGAATTATAACTGTAGAGCTTTCAATATATACTTTAATGTTGTCACCATATTAACATTATGAATACTAACTAATTATGGCTTTAGCTTCAAGTTTTCGAACTAGTAGTGAATTATAACTTTATTCTCTATAAGCTCTTATAATTCCTCAAGAGTTTTAAAGTTGAAAGTCTCACCTAAAGATGCATCAATTAATTGCTTAGATGCATAACTCAATTTATTATAAAATATTTGCATCTATAATGCCAAATTAAGTCCATAATTTGTGCACTTTCTTAGTAACTCCTTCTATATCTCTCAACTATTATATAACATATCATCCTCTAATTTTTTAAATGAAAAGATGTCATTATTGAGTCTTTTTATTTGTACTAAAGGAAAATACATAGTTAAAAACGTTCTAACAAGGCCATTCTAAGTGGTAATAGATTCAAGAGGCAAATATTTCTACCATGATTTAGCTTTGCCCGTCAATGTAAATGGAATAACCTTAACTAAATAGCATCTTCTAAAGCTCCATTAATATTGAAATTATACCAAATCTCTAAAAAGTTAGTAATGTGTGCATTGGAATTCTTATTCAGTAAGCCATTAAACTGCACAAGTTGTTAAACCTTCTGAATCATGTTAGGCTCGATCTTAAAGTTATTAGCATTCAATCTTGGGGCCTAGTAATGTTAGATTCTATCCCCATAAATGACGGTTTAGTATAATCCCCATAGTATATTGTCTTGCCTTTACTTCCATTATGTTTGGTAGTTCAAACTTTAGAACTTTTAGTTGCCTTCGAACTCTTAGGTTTCTCTCCCTTAAATTCTAAAGTACCATCCTTTAATTTTTGGATCTAGCTTAAGTAATACCCCGGGACTACTCAAAATTAAGAAAGAAAGTCCTAAAATAAATAAATATAAAGAGAAAATAAAATCAATTAGATTAATAAATATAAAAGTGTTCTTAAGATCTTAGTCTCTAGTAACTGCATCAAAAACTTGATTATGTATGTGTCAAACTGATACTAAAGATCACAAGAAAAGTGAACCTTTCCTTTTTATAGTCTAGTCTAGTGAATATGAGTATTGTTCTTATGAAAACTACAAGTACTAATACTATCTTTCTATTATCTAATCTACCAAAATAAATTATTGATTTTAAAAGATAATTAACTAGATTAAAATTAATAATCTAAAATAATAAGCCAAAGAAATAAATAAGACTCAAACAACTAATTGATAAATAAGATCCAAATTTAGAATGTCCTTGGAACCTTTCTCTGATTAAATTTATCTTAGTTTTTTGGACTAGTATAAATTTAAAAGTTATACCTTATTCTTTCTTAAGGCACAAGCTTATATCTTTAAGTTGAATGAATGAATGAAGTCTCTTTCTAACTAAAATATCTAAGAATGCATTAACTTGTTATATGAATTATTTTGTAAGTTTTGACTCTAACCAAAAAGTTTATGTGTTCTTATCTATAAGATTCCATATAACTCTTATTATTCATATCATAATCTATTAGTACTTAATCCTTATATATGAAATATAAAATTGAATCAAGATGGTAACAAATTGTGATTCAATACAAGAAGTATTTATGAATAAATCATAAAGAAACTGGAGTTTTTCATTAAATTAAAGAGTTAGTAAAAATATGTTTCATCCCATCTAAATATATAAAAATTTGGTTCATACTAGAATAAGAAAACCAACAACAATCAAGAAAGAGAACAAAATAAAAGAATCCACTCTAATAGATTTTGAAATATTGATGTCTTCAATTGAATCTCAATATAAATCCTTTATTTTCTCTCTATAGTTGCTTTATTCTTGTCTTAAGGTACTTTAATTTGTCTCCCTATTACTTCTTTCCCATCTCTTTATGACTTCTTAGTCATCTTCTAACCAAAGCTCTCCCTTTTATATAAGTAAACCCTAAAAATTGAAAATAACATATTAAACATGATTTCAATATAGACTTGTACAGTCTTGTGCTCTTTGACCTCCAACACGACTTCAATAGGGTTCCATGTTAATGCTCCATAATGGAATTTTATTCCTCCAAAATCTTGTCAATCGTTCGCCAACCTGGTTCTAACTTGCTTGAATTTGTTCCTTAATCATTGGAGGGCTTAAAAAATGCTTAAAAATAAAATTTAAGCCGCATTAATTACCAAATCCTATTGAAATAATCCAATATAAGCAAAATGCTGTCAAAATAGTTCTCAAAACATAACCTAATAAGCACCTATCAAATTCCTCCTTACTTAAGCATTTGTTTGCCCTCATTCAAACTAATTTTATCACTCTTAACTTAAATAGGTAGTAACAGTAAAATATAAATTAACAAATCCATCGCATCAATCAAGAATTTCCATTATTCATTTAATTGCAAAGTTTATTAATTTGCTAGGTATTTGGCTCATCAAGTCATAAATTAATTCAATTTAATCTATAACTTTAACTCAATACATAAAATTTAACCTAATTAATAAAGTGAACATACATGAGAAAGATGTTTTAACTTTCAAATATTTCCATACCCCTTATTGAAGAAAAAATTAAAACTTTCACTTTAAATCAACATAGGAGCATTTATAGTTTTGTTTTTAAAAGTAACCTAACCTTTTAATGTGAGAGTAAACAAAAAGTACTATAGTGTAAATCAAGTATCCATTTTCAAAATTAATGAAGCAATTTAAAATTAACTGAATCATCAATGGTCATAACTAATTGAATAAAAATTTAAATCATAAAAACATAATAATTCATAATGAATTATCTCAATCAATATTCTTTTGAAGTTAAAAAGTTCCCCTAATTGTTCCCTATTAAGCTAATTATAACAAAATTAATAAGTACAACTAATTAATTATCTCCTATAAACTTCAGTTATACATTATTCTTACTGTATACAACATACAAGAATAATGAAAAGATAGAAGATAAAGGAAAGGCAGAAATTAATATAATTGGTATTCTCGTAACAATAAAAGAATCTATAGCTTCAGTCTAAGAAGTTCGAATTAGCGGTGGGTATTGTGATCCAATTAGTGATAGAACATTAAACACACTTGAATCTACAACATTAAACTTTTTTTAGCTTAAAAACATGCCAAAAAAACATCATGTAAGAACATCCTAAAAACTAATGTTAAAGATCCCTAAAGCTACTAAATTGGAACAAAAACACTTAAATCATTGGTTTGCCTCCCAATAAACACTTCTTTATAATCCTTTTCACTAGTCTTCTAATTCAATTCTAAATCATATACTTATAGCCTCCAAATATATTATATGTATTAATAGGATAGGGTCATCCATCTTCTCTTTTTCTTCTGTATCATATAAGTGTCTAATGGATCATGTGTGATTATTTCTTGTAAAACTTGAGAAATTTTAACATCAATCATATTTATAAAGATAAAAGTATCATATTTCTTAAGGGGATGTTTCATGGCTCTATATATCTTAAAATCTCCCTCATCATCTTCTATATTTAGAATTAATTTTCCATCATGGAAAAGTCATCCTAAGATTAAGGAAATCTCTACATCATCTATGATATTCATAATCAAAAAATAAATAAAGATGAATTTATCCACCTTAACTAAGAAAAACTTCTATACTGTCCCTAGGAAACTTAATTAACTGATCAGCTAATTAAAAACTCACCTTAATTAGTTTAAGTTTACCTAATCCTAACTTTTCAGATATGTCATATGACATTAAATTAATACTATCTCCTAAGTTCATTAGTGTACTTTCAATTGACAAACTACACAAATTACATGAAATAGTAAAACGCCCTAGATTTTTGAATTTCTAGGGTAGCTTGTCTTGCAAGATGTTGGAGCAACCCTCATTTAAAGTAACCATTGACAACTTATAAAGTTTCTTCTCATTAAAAGGGAGATCCTTTGAGAAATTGACATATTTTGGCACCTATGAAAGAGTTTCAACATAAGGAATGTTAATATGTAAATGTTAAAAAGGTTATAAAAACTTACCAAATTAATTCTCAAGTCCACTCAAGTATGGAATTCTAGGTTTGTAGTCTTTGAGAACTTTCTTAGTTGGTTCCTCCTCTTTCTATTTCTCCTTAATTTTTAGCTCCTTTCCATTCCTTGAAATCACCACATTCACTTGCTCCCTTAGATTTTAGTTTTGCTAGGAAACATACCTAGTTGCCTTTTAGATATAAGCTTAGCAAGTTTTCCAATATAATTTTCCAAGAAGAGGATGGAGGCTTTTTGATTTTTAAGAGAAGCTTTCGTAATTTAGAAGAGAATCTTGGGTGAAGTAATGAATTTTATCGTAAGCCAATCTAGACTTGCTTTTTTTTCCTTACTATTATTGTTGCTAAAATTTGGATTAAGCTTAATTATTTCATGAGATGTTAGGATGGTTTCTCCTCCTAGAATTGTAAGCATTACTATAGGGATTATTTTGAGGTTAGTTCCCTATAAAATCAACCTGCTTCACTTATTGTCCTATACTGTTAGGTGCTTAACATTTATGGTTGGGGTGTCCACCACTATAAATGTCACAACTCATCACTTATGTCGTTTGATCCCAAACTCATACAATCAATCTTCTTCCTTAAATCTTCTAATTTTGCCAATAATGTTGTAACCATGTCAACATTATGAACACCATTTGATTTTGTCTTTGACCTTCATTTCCTCTACTAATAGTTATTCATCATTATAGTTTCAATTAGCTCTTTTCATTTCAAGAGTTTTAAAGATGGTAGTCCCATCCAAACAGGCATCAATCAACTGCTTAGATGGATAACTTAATCCACTATGTAATGTTCGCATTTATAATCCAAAATCAAATATATGGACTCCATCTTTCTCTCCCAAGTATCATAAAACATCACATTGTTTAATTTTTGAAATGAAAATATATGATACATGAGTTTTTATGTTTGAGTTGGTAGAAACTAACTGGTAAAAAACTTTTTCAGAAGGTCAATCTTAGTGGTAATAGATCTATGAGGTAAATATTTCAACCATGATTTAGCTTAGTCCCTCAATGTAAAAGGGACCAACCTTAACTGAATGGCATCCTTTGAAACATCATTAATCTTAAAAGTACTACATTTCTCTAAAACATTAGTGGTGTGTGCATTTTGATCATAACCATTAAACTACACAAGGTTTTAAACCATATAAATTATGTTAGGGTTGATCTCAAAAGTATTGTGTTCCACTCTTAGCCTAGTAATACTAGATTATGTCCTCATAAGTAACAATATAGTATAATCACCTATAGTATATCGTTGTCCCTATCATGCCATTACCTACTAGTCGAAAATTTTGTGTTTTTAGTTGCCTTTGAACTCTTAGATTTCTCTCCCTAATTGTAGCAAGTTAATAAAAATATAGTAATAAAACTTGAATGATATAATGCTATGTCTATTAGTCCTAGTCACATATTGAAACTAATTAACATAAAAAATTTATGAAAATAATTAAATTACTAAACTAACAAAAATAAGATAATTAGACTGGTGAAAAGAAATTAATAAGATAAACATTAAGACTTTGGGTTCACTTATATAGAATTCCAATTATCATGCAAGATTGACTATAATGGTTGAAATAATAACTAATCTAATGTATTTACGCCCTCTTTCAAGCCACGATGCAGAATTAAACCTAATCAAGCTCAGTAAACATAATTAGTATATTTAGTTATCATCCTAGTCTAGGATAATTACTTTCTCCTAGTATATAGATCATACCTTTTCTTTTAGTCCTTCATTAATCCCTAAGATTAAATTTATGGTGATCATGCATAAATCTAATAGTTAAGCATAAAGAGTAAATTCAATTGAGAAATTAATATATTATATATTAATAAATAATTAAAGAATCAATTATAAGTTATATACATGTTTCTCATTATGGTTTTACCAACTGTGTAATGTCGGTCTTTCTGAACCCTTTTATGTTCTTTTGTATTTAGAGATACTACTGTATATACATACATACATATATATATACATACATACATATATATATATATGGGTTATATATGAGTTCAAAGATGCATTTAAGTCCTTTGGGTATATATGTTAATGATTTTTAATGTTATATGCCCTTGTATGAATTTAGAGTTCATTGGTATGCGAAATCTTGGTGATTTCTGATATATAAGCTTTTAAGTGTATAAAACTGAGTCCATTGGATGGATATGACCATGGTGGTTAAATTAAATGTGTTCTAATTCCTTAGAGGTGATTAGACTTGATTT
>JANIPM010000231.1:15840502-15856900 GCA_027478405.1 Erythroxylum cassinoides
ATGTGCAAATAACCAATGTCACTGATGCGGAAATCACTATACGTGCAAACTAATTATGAATGCACTCCCTGCTCACTTATCCAAATTACCGATATGCCCTCACACCGGTAACGGGATGTTACAATAAACTTAGCCAATTTCTATCACAGCTCACTGACATTCATTTTTAAGGAGTAAAACGTATTCTTAGATATCTTAAAGGTACATATCAACTTGGTCTATGTATTAAGCCTTTCAAATCTCTTCAGGTGACTGCATTCACTGATGCAAATTAGGCTATAGACATCGATGATCGAAAATTCTTGACTGGTGTTTGTGTATATCTTGGGAGTACGTTAGTTTCTTGGAGCTCTCGTAAACACTTAGTTGTTTCTTGTTTAAGCACAAAGTCCGAGTACTGAGCCCTTGTAGATGGTACATTCGAGGTTAAATGGATATGTTCGTTATTGTCTAAGCTTGGATTATTTTTGCAATAACCTTCTACGATCTGGTGCGACAATCTAAGTGTTCGTGCTCTTGCTGCCAACTCAGTTCAGCATGCACATAGTAAATATATAGAGATTGACATTCATTTCATTCGTGATCTCATATTTTCAGGCTTCATCAACATTCGCTATGTACCTTCCTCTTATCAAGTAACAGATTGTTTTACCAAGTCACTAACTCTTTCTTTCTTCCTTCAATATCAAAACATACTCGGACCGACAGTAGCACCCTCTCGTTTGAGGGGGAATATTAAAGCATAGAATTCATTTATTCTTTTATCATTCTTCCCTACAATACTGTACATACACGTGTATGGATAACCGTCTCTTTCTCACTCTCATATAACCAATTTTCTTTCTTAACCTTATCGTCAGATCATGAGACCCCATATTTACACAGGCATTTAACATCAGTTGAGTTGACAGCGGATAGTCTTGTTAGAAGATTTAAAAGCGGACTATTTCCAGAATATTTAAGACCTTAAATGCCTACCATGCTACTTTACGACTCCAAGTTTAGGACTGTAGAATCTTCCACGAACTGTATCAAAACCCACTGAATCAAGTTTTTAAAAAGCAATTTGGTTTCCATATATAACCTTTTGGATCAAGTGGTTTTTTCTTTTCATTATTTCCTGGAACCACTTCCGCTCTAGCTAGAATCCCTTATCAGGATTCTAAGTAATTTATTAACTGATATTAAGCCAAAAACAAAACATGATATTCGCCGGTGGATTCGAGAAAGATTTACAAGGAAGATATTGAGTGAGCGGTGTCTGTCTATGTTGGTTGAGTTAGAGAAAAGGAAGAGGGCTAAGGGCAAACGGCGCGTATCCCAGAGAAGCACAAGTAGAGGCTAACGACCTTATCCACAATTATGTTGATGCATGAAAAATTAGTCAAAGACACGTGGAGTCGAGGGGTTGGCGCTGGCAACATGTCCACTTGGACACAAAGCAAAGCAACCATGTGTCCAAAAAAAAAAGAAGAGTGGAGTGGTGGCACATCACATGGCCTGCACCACCAAATTAATCCAAAGGGAAGAGATCGTTCTTCTTTTGGGGCTTATAAATAGCAGTGAACGCTTACGCTGCATCTCCACAACTGCAACTGCCAATCTTCACGTGTCCTCTCTCTGTCTCTGCCTTTGAAATTTTATCTGTTTGTTTCCCTCATTTGGTCGTTTTCTCTCTGCAAATCTTATCCAGTCACTGCTTCTACCTTTTATATTTTCCTTTAGCAATTTTTTCTTCTTTTTTATTACTATAATTATTGGTATCCCTTTTCGGGGTCGGTGAGGTCGTTACAGCTAGTTGAAGAAGATACACCTATCAAAGAGTAGTTTTGTTCGTTGGTTGACAAAGAAAGCTAGCAACAAGTTAGCTAGGTTTGAGGTTGAATTAGTCTTAAACAGTTACCGTTAAGCATGGAAAACAAGAGGCAACCCGGTGGTTCTTCGTTGGATCATTTGTTTGGTCCTAAGGACTCCCCTTCCTCCTCATCGTCCTCTACTGGGATATTTGGTTCTATTTTCTCTACCCCATCAACGGTACAGGGTCTTTATCTTTTTCATATTTTTCAATCTGATTCGTTTACTGCGTGTTGCAATTATGGGGTTCTTGCTGTTAGCCCTTAAATAACCTTTGTACTGCATCTGCATGCATAACAAAGACGATATACCTCTTGAGAGATCTTCATGGAAGTTTCGTCCATATAGTTGTAGTAAGTATAAGAGCAAATGTAGTGGAAAAGGGAAATAGAAGAAGTAGCATAGGAAGACGGACAAGAAAGAAATTTAACTTAATTTGACCGACGATATAGGGTGGTTTGTTTACACATGTAGAAAAATCAACTCAGAGAATTGGGCAGTACATGTAGAGCACAAGTGATATGTCTGTAAAGTTTCTTTGGAAACTTGGTTCAATTAGTTCGAGGGATTTTCTTACAGAGTTGTCTCTTCCTCTTCTAATTTTAGGCACTAGGGAGGGACCCAGGAAGTCAAGTTGGCAATGGCAACTATGGAAAATCAGGTATTTTGTGAAGACTCTAGAGAGAAAAAGTTCTACCTTGAGCAATCCTCAAATTTCACACTTCATTTTATTTCCTTTCAGATAGTAACAGTTCTATCGGCAGAGGAGAGGGCAGTGGAGTAACTGGGAAAGATAAGATGACTTCGGTTTATCAGAATGAATCAGTACAACCATGTTACTTCAGCTCATCAATCTATTATGGAGGTCAAGAAAATTACTCTCCAAAGACCAAGAACTCAGAATCACACAACATTGTGAGTGTAACAAACCAACTTGTAATATAAGATAGGAGGCCCCATTAGTTAGCAAATCGGTTTTGATCATCTTCTATACGATAATATTGGCTAAATTGAGGTTATTTAGCAACACTTTCGTCAGTGGAACTTATGTTTATCTATTAATAGTTCAAAAAAGATGGTGGAGATGATGATCCCAATGGCAACAATTCAAATAGTGCTTCAAGAGGGAACTGGTGGCAAGGTATTGAACTGTCTTTTTCTTTTGTTCTTAATTAGAAGGGCACTTACGGTTCTCATGGCAAACTATTGTCTGTCATCATCTTTCTGGTTTTGATAAACTTGGGCTATGTAATCCCACAGGTTCACTTTACTATTGAAACCCCTACCCAAGTTATCCTCAAGTTCAGCTCCTATAATTTAAGTAGGTACGTACACATAGAGTGCATACTTGAAATAATTGTTCACTAGTTTTATAGAAGTGCTTTTCTGTTCCAATATTGCATACAAGTCCCTGATCTTTATTGAATCAAATCTCTGCAACTTTTCCTTTTTTAATTTACGATTCTTTGTTCTATTAGGCGTAACAACGATTCCAAAGGTGACTTAATAGAATAGACAATATGGGTAGCATCGTTCTTTTTTCTCTCTATGGGATGTTTGTCCAATGCCTAATGATGGCAACAAATAAAATTGAATAAGAAAAGAAAAAGAAATCGTTGTTGACTCAAGAAAGAAGAGAAACATGATAATATTTTTTTTAATCAATAAATGAATAATTAACATTATGATTCTTGCTTCTTTTTAAATTGAAAAGCTATAATGGTTTGTTTTACTTTTGAACTATGCCAACCACAGCGATATACTAAAGTGGTGTTTAATTGTTGACTATGATGCAGGCCTGATGACTATGAGCAACTTTCTCACGAAGGAAATAAGACATAAGCATTGTTAGTTGAAACTTGAAAAAAGTTTAGTAAAAGAGCTTAATGTGGCAGGACTTGCGGCTTTGATGCAGGAGTGTTGGGTTCTTTTTGTCCCAGCTAGTTTTTACACTTGAGCTTGTATGTGGTTATGGAAGCTTTTAACTAGTCTCTTCCACTCTTGTACACTTCTAAAGTTTGTTTTGCGTAAATAAGCTAAATCTTCTACTAGATGGTAAGATGAACCATGACAAGTGGTTCCAACTTTTAAGTTTTGTTCCTTTTTTGTGGGAGAAGTATAATAATGAAGGCGTGTTTATCCCTCTCTTCCTGTCTCTCAGCTCGTAACCATTTTACCATATATAGTCTTTGTAGATCGACATAAGATTTTCTGTCTAATTTTATGATGTCTTATTGTGTTCCGTAAATTTTAACCATTTATTTCTGCGGGATCCGTATTTATTTATGCGGGACTCACACGAGATCTACATAAATAAATGACTGAAATTTACTGGACACAATAAGACACTATAAAATTGGACAAAAGATTTGGACTCTTTGTAAATACTAAATAGAGTATTACGTTGCTTTTAATCAAGTGGGGCGTTAATCGTGAGCTTGTGGCACTAACTCTTCATTCCCAGTATTACCTGGAAATTTGAGGCATAAGATAAAAGCTAAATGTTCCAATTGGTTCCATCCCTTATTTCTTAAATTAAGCACTCATTTTCGTAAGTGAAATCCTATGTCTAACATCACTTAGACTGGCGTAGCTTTCAGTTTTTGTCTTTTATCAGTTTTTGTTTTTTTTTCTTGGTATGATATATATCTGGGAGCACTTTCTTCCTACTACCAAATCACAAAATTCAATGATCAATTTTAAAAATTAAAGATATTTTTGGTAGATAAAACAGTTGACACCCTAAACTGTTGATAAGTGAGTTAAATGCTTTTATGTCATTGAACAAAGTAAGAGATTTCATATGACATATTATTAGTGAACTGGAAGTTTTGTAGCATCACCCCTAACAACTTGGAACATCTTAGGTGTTAAGTTAATCAAGGATATTACATTCCATTTTTAATTAAAAAATGTACATAATATCTTAGTCAATTTTATTTAAAAAAATTCAATTTTACCGTTGGTTCTTTAATTATAGTTTTTCCATTAAAGTTCCCTTTTAAGTTACAAGATTATATACTAAATTAAGCATGCCTGATTTCTAGTGGTTTTAGGTTCGTTATCAATGAACAGATCCTTAAATGGTTTTCTGCGGAAACCATTAAGAAAGAACTTAAAGCTTTGAAGAAGAGGGGCGTTATGAGGATCATATCAGCCCAAAGAAAAGAGCAATACTTAATTTATTATATAGATTTCTGGATATTACAACGACTTTGCTGGCCAGAAGAACTAGCCACAAGGTTGCAGATTAACTGCAGTTAGCTAGCGTTCAAGTAGAAGCAATTACAAACATAGATACTGAAGGTTTTCGCTCATCAAGGCACCGTGTAAGCTGCGCAGATGAACAATAAACAGATTAGAGAGTGAAATCTTTTCTGCATTAAGAAGGATTAGACTAGAGTAGGAATTGATATTGTCAGAGAACAAAAAATTAAAGAGATCACAAGAAACAATAAGAAGGTAAAGACAGTGATAACAGAAGTAACAACATCACAAACAATTTATCACAGAAACGGGAATTTTGAATAGACCTCCACATTTGTAACCCACAGGGCGATCAGAAATGTTGCAACGTTTGGGAATGGTTACAGCGACTTCTGGCCTGGCACCAGAAATCTTGGCTGTGTTGGAAAGCATAACAGCACAGAGACAAGCTGGGTTTTGGCCAATTTTCTTGACCTGAGCACAGCACGGCTCAGAGACCGAAGCCGTCTCGTCTTGTGCAGCTGATGAACAAGGAGCAAGCTTGAGAGCTTCTCTATCAGGAGTCGTTGACCTCCCACATTCACCAGCCCCATCAACTTTAGCCAACTCCGAATTGCCAAGAATCACAAGAAACATTAGAGAGCAGATGTAGTAGTATTTCGTCATAGCTTCCATATCTTCAATCCTCAATGCACAAATAACCTCGACTACTTCACTGGATTTTATATTCGAGCTGGGAGCTAAATACGCGTGAACCCCATTATTCACAGTGGACATAGCACCAGGACGCTGTACTATTTTGTTTGTTGTACACGTACTCCTTCCATCATGTTTTATTTAGATTACCTGGCTATTTTAAGCACTTAGTGGTCAGTGCTCACACTAGAAACGTTTGGGTTCAGATCCTCTGTATGTTCTAATCTTAAAACGACTTACGTTTTATCCATTTCATTGTCTTTCTATGGCTCAGGGGCACGACATGAGTACTTTTCGTCAGAGTTGACAGCAAATCAGTGCACAATATCGAACCCATCATTCCCTTTTTTTTTAATATGGAAATACATAAAATCTTAATTAACTAAACATGAGAGAGACACTCCTGAAACATCTTCTAGGAAAATAGATAGACAACCCACAGGTAAATTTTGAAGTTTATAGATGCCAAGTTCTAGTGAAGTGGCATAAGTAGCTAACCAATACGCAACTCGATTAGCCTCTCGGTATACATGTCTAGTCTTCACAACTCATTCTTTGGCTAGTAGATTTTGAATTCCTAAGAATAGAGAATTATACTGGATTGATTGATCACTTGAGGAGGATAAGATGTTAACAACTATCAAGGAGTCCACATCTAACTCTATTTGACGGTAACCAAAATCCCAAGTAAGTTGTAATCCTGTAAATACTTCCCAAAGTTATGCACAAACGACGGGACAGATGCCTATATTGTGTGCAAAGCCTCCTATCCAAGTTACCGTCCCATCATCCTCTTTGATTTCACCAAAGGGTGGAACGCATACTATTAGTTGGTATAGTCCAAAAAATTACTGGAAAATGAAATTAGTATACAACCTTAACTTCTGGATGCAGTTGGCTGAAATGTTGTCGAAATAGACGTTTAAAAGAACTAGAACGACTATGTGATAGACTTTTATTGAACAAAGCACGTTTATAATATCATCTTCCGGCTATCTTTTTCACTTTCACTATCACATGAGAGAAACAATCTTTCACCATCTTCACGATTTAAACGTCTATCCAATGCAAAAATAATAAAATACTAAGAAATTAAGAACTAACTGAAACATTTATAACACTGGAATAAGAATTTTATTTCTGATGTATTCTTAAAAATTAGTTATGTCTTTGATTATAAAAAAAATACACAGAATAACTAATCATAAGTTTAGGGACTGTTTGGTTCTACTTCTATTTTTCTGTTGTTATTTTTTGTTTTTATTTTCTGATTTTAGTTTATGTTTTTTTCTAAAAAAACGAAAACTTGTTTGGTTGAGATTTGTAATATAAAAACTAAAAACAAAAACCTGTTTGGTTGATATTCCTAATAAAAACTGAAAACAAAAACAGGTTTGGTTTTATTATCATACTTCTATTCTTTTGTAATTATACTATCATGTGTAATAATTATAATATAATACATTATATTTTTAAGTTAATTAATTATCATTATAACTAAAATTAAATATATGCAAATCAAATATTATTAAAAAATTACACATTAATTGTATATAATAAAATTATATAAATTAGAAATTATATTAAGTGGTTCTAATCAATAAAATATGTCCATCATAATTACCAAAGAAATAAAATATGTCCATTATACTATAATTCTTGAAAATGTAATAGTACTATCATTTACAAAAAGAAACATAAATAAATTAGAAATAATATAATTACTGTATATTTGTCTAGCAATTTCATCTCGTTTTCAAGACATACCTCAAAGTTGTGTTTGAGTGATATTATCCTTCACTTGAGAACTTGCATATTCATTTTCACTTTCGCTGATTTATTCTTCATTTTCAGCGCAACTTTTAAGTAATTTATTGCTTTGTCCATACATTCTAATATAATTGTGTACAACACAACAAGTAATAATGATGTATTTTTGTTTCTTCATATCATAACTCGACATATTTTTAAGTATAGGAAATCTTGCTTTTAAAATGTCAAAATATCTTTCAATAACATTTCTTAATGAAGAATGCCTGTAGTTAAACAATTCCTGTAGACCTTGAGGCCTTCCTTTGCCTCTATAATCTCGCAAACGATGTCTTTCACCTCAACATGGTGAAAGAAAACCAGGCATATTAGTGTAGCCCGAGTCAACCAAATAGTACTTACCTAACATAAAAAGAACATAATATTAACAAAAAGATATTAAAAATGAAACATAATTACTATGTTTATTTAAAATAATATAATACCTTATGGAGGCATAAGAAATTGATTCGCTGGATTTGTCACTGTTTTCAAAAGAACTCGAGAGTCATTTGCAGTACTTTCCTATCTCGCCATTACATATGTAAAACGCATGTAAAATGAGCAAAAACACATAATATTTTGGGTTGGATTAATTCTTTTGTCCCTGTATGGTTTTTGTTCATCGGTCGAAACATGTGCATCAATATGTGTATCACCTATTGCTCCTATACAATCCTAAAAATAAAACATATATTAAAATAAAATTTAATTATAAGGACATAATTAAAATAGTAATTAAATATATGAATGTACATGAAAATATGATAATGTTTTTGAATTATGTTGAATCTCAGGAGGTGTATTAGTAAAAGATGGTAGAGTAATGACTCTTTTTGCAAGACGATTAACTGCATATAAGACTTTTCGAAAGTACTTCAAAATTATTTAGGTCGAATGTTGAAAGTGTTCTGCATTGACTCTAGTTGTCTCACTATGCCTTATAGTCATCAAGAAAATTGCTACTTGTTCCTCCACAGTCAAATGATTTGTTAGCCTTAAGCCTCTTAAACTCTTAAACTCATCACATACACTCAAGAAGATTGCGTTCATAAGCTCAAGAAGATTGTCTTTCACATTCTTAAGTTTTTATAAATCCTTGTAAGATTTCCATTCAAAAGTTCTAATATCCAATTATGACCTGGTAGAGCAGAAGTTCTACATGGTTGCTTTTGTAAATGAAAATATTTATTCTCTCCTGCAGCTACAGAAATAATGATTATCTTCTTCAATTTATCATCATAATCTGATAAGAAATCTATATATCTACAATGTCAACATTGAATAAATAATAAAATATTCAATCAAGTATATTTAATCAATTATAGAAAAATATTCATAAACAATATAAACTTAAAATTAAGTCAACTATTCATACAAAGCATAAACTAAAAATGTTCAAAATACAAAATAGTGCTTAATATAAAAATGTCAAATCAATAAACATTCGATATGAAATAACATGAAAATATAACTAAAGCGACATAATCCAATTCAGCTTCCTTGTTTATGTCATCTTCAAAAAAAAAAAATCCCTATAAAGTGGAGAATCAAGTAAAGCCTTTACAATTTTTTCATATTGCACACCGTCAACACCTAATTCATCTAAAGAATTCAGACATTCCATCATTATGTTAGACTCTTGATATCTATTCTCTGCAGTGGATGATGTTTCCCTCAATTTTTTCTCAAGTAAATCATTATTCTTTTTTGATTGTTCACTAAATATAAGTAAGGCTTCTTCTATAATATTAGAAAATGTCTTCTTTGCCTCCTTGTTCTTAAGAGACTTCTTTTTCGTAGACGGAGAACTTTTATCTTAATCTTCTTTTCCATTATACGAATAATCTTCATCAATATCATTTCCATGTTCCTCTTTTATACTATTTGATAGAGATTTAGTTGATGGATGCGCATGCACACCAGTTGCAGTAGTATCTCCAAAAAATGACACAAGTCTAAAAATTTCTTACATCATTTTTTCTTGAATCTGTGAGCCATTTTATGCACCTATAATGATGAAAAAGATAAATGAGAATGAATAGTATATAATATGATATATTAACAAAACAAAAGACATATTTTACCTTAAGTAGATTTTCACAACATTCATTTGTAGTATTAACTTCACCAGTAATTGTAGTATTAACTTCACCAGTAAAAGAGTTGTAACTGATTCCTGTTTCTTTGAGTAAGTTTTTGAAATTCTTCAATCTGGCCCTTAGTCCATTATACTTATTCTTCAATTGGATATCATTATACTTCTTATTGAACTTTGTTTGAAGCCCTCCTTTAATATTCTTCCAACCAGATTTTGAAAAGGTAATAGTTGTTCGATTTCCCTTCTTCACTTCTTCAACCATCAAGGAGATTAAATACATCTCTATAGTATTATTACATACCCCATCTTTTTCATTTACTTCCATACAATTATTGTCATCATTCATATTGTTCAAGCCTTCCATAACTAAATGTAATAACATATAAGTGGCGTCAATCACAATAATATTTATAAAGTATTAAATGCTAAATATAGTTTAAAATAAACATGTGACAATGCATTGTGTTCCACTATTAAAAAAACGTCAGTTCTCTACATTAACAAGAGGTATGACGTGAAGACAATAAAGTCATGTGACAGTTGTAAAAATAGGAATACACGTGAAGACAAGAGAATAAAGCATCTGTTGCATGAAAGACACGTAAATGCATTTAATGTTTCAACAATATCTTATGTAGGAATGCATTTAATGCATGAAAGGCACGTATCTCATGAAAGGAACGTAAATAGATGTCACCCATCATTTTTTTAAAAGATGAATCTAGTGCTTTTCATTCAATAAACTGAAAAGACAATGAAACACTCCCTATATTACAATCACTTGATTCACAAGATTACATTCATTAAGATAAAAATTCAGATGACAGGTTTCGTAAAAATCAACAAGTTTAACACCATAATGATGACACGGAGGCATATATTAGTTACTACCACCACCAAAAGGGTTAACCAGATCCACCACCAGGGGCAGAGTGAACCTTAGTCGAAGGTCTATCTGTGATAAAGTTTCTAGTGTTCTGTTCATCTACACAGAGATAATTGTTTGAAGAAGTACTGTTGATACCAGCAAGGATTTGTTTAGCAATATCAACTGGATGAGGAGAAATGAAAGATTTGGAAGGTGGTGCACTGTTTATAGTCTGGTTCCGCTTGGAGCAACAAGGGCTTTGTTTGCAGCAAGAGCTGGCTTCACCACTTCCAAACAAATAACCCAATGAACTTTGACCACCACCACTGCTGACTCCATGACCCATGTTGTATCTTCTAGTTAAACTCTGAAGAATCTAAGCGGAGGAGAAAGTGAATGACGAGACTGTTGCGTGTAAGCATGAAAGGCACATATCTGTTACATGAAAGGCACGTAAGTAGATGCATTTTAATGCCAGATATAGAGCGCCTACCACCCACCATTTTTTTCATGTAATTCTCATTCTTCTATTAAAAGCCGCATCTTTCCAATGCAAAAATGTATATATGAAAACATGATTTACATGTTATTCCAACATTTTTCCCTAGACGAAACTCTTGATTTATATCATATTGTTGCTCAATAGAAGCCATGTTGCAGCTAGTACTTAAAACACATTTATCTCTTCTTGTTGCTCTCAGTTATGTGAACCAGTCAGAACCCATCTGACTCTTCTGCTACAAGTAGAACCCCACAACAACAACATAATGAAACAGTCTTTGCTGAGTATTACTATGTTCTAGCTCCAGAAACTGAAAAGAAAGAGCTTCTCTCCCCTGAGTATCCTTCTCCATCAACTGTTCACGCACTAGTACCTGAATCAGTGGTAGAAAGCCAACATGCACTGGTTGATAACACAATGGCTGCACCAATATCAATGTCTCCAGTATTGTTGCTTTCATCTTCAGAGAATGAGTTAGTAAGAAGGACATTGTTATTTTTACCTTAAGGCCATGTATGACATGTCCCCAACACTGATTCATTTCCAACCCCATAGCGCTAGGATCTAAAAATATTATACAGAAGTTTTTGGATCAACCTGCCAGTGCCATGTCCTTTTTCTGATCAATCTTTCTTCAAAAAACCATCATCAACTACCCACTACTATAACCACCTTTGCATTTTAATCAAGACAACTTATCATTCTAGCAGTGACAAGACCAGAGAAATGGTAGAAATAATTAAAACAAATGACAAGAAATATGAAATCACACCCAGATAACAAATACGTGAAACAGAATCATGATATAGCACAATAAGAATTAGTAGAAATAAACATAAACCTAGATCAACTGCTAGCAAGATTTTGAAGATGTTAAAGTTGGCACAGAGAGAAAGCTAATTTTGGTGAAAAAACAGGTTTTGTGTGTTAGGGAAACGTTATTTTCTATTGTCAAATATTACGAGAACGTAATTTTTTTGTTTTCATAAAATTGTTATAATTTTTTATTTTTAAAAATAATATAATAAAATAGTAAAAAAAAAATTAAACGTGTTTTAAGATGAAGTTTTATTTTTTTATACAAACCACAAGATGAAACTAGACACTAAAAAAAAGAAACGAAAGCAATCCGGCCGTAAAATTAAAAGCTAAAAATTGGAAAAGACAGTACGTTTTCAAGCGGCCCATCCCCAGCAAGGAAGCGATACTAAGCTGTCACTCTTTCTTTGCGTGACAGGTTCCAGGAGTAGGATCCATCTTCGTTTCTTCTTCTCCTACCATGACCCGCCCCGTTTACATCCTCTCTCTCGCTCTCCTCTTCCTTCTCTCTCGCTCCCACGTCCACGCGGATTCCCACTTTGAAGGCTTTGAAGCCGAAGACGACGAGGCTTCCGATGACACTCTCGACCCCAACGCTTACAAACTCTCCCATCTCCCCTTAACTCGCTCCGACTCCGATCACTCCTCCGAACCAGTTGCAAACCCGACCCCCATTCCGGATCCCCTACCAAAGCCCTCTCCTGAAGTCCCCACCTCGCCGACGTCCACGGCCTTCGACTACTGGGATGAAGATGAATTCGAAGGCGTACCTCCGCCGCCTGAGACACCCAACGAAGTCTCGAAACCTGCTGATCCGATTGACAACCGGACTTCGGATTCGGATTCGGATCCGAAACCTCAAACCACGATACCGAAGAAGAAGCAATCTTACACAATCGAGATCGCGGGCGTTGGCTTCTTGATCATGTTCGTCATTAACTTCTTTACAGGAAAGCGCGAGAATGAGAACATCGCCCTCTCTTGGGCGGCGAAGTTTGCGACCAAAGATTCGATCTTTGAGAAGAATTTCAGTCTCTTGGGCATTGGAGAAGGAGACGACTCGCCGTTGCTCTTAAAGGAAGGACAAAACGTGTTCACATTCTATGCGAGTGGGTGTAGGTATTGTCAAGGGTTGTTAGCGACGATGGAGTTGAAGAGCAGGCGCGATATGATTTGAAGGATCTATAATATGATTGTCCCGTGTAGAGATGAAATTAGTTTTGAGGTGTATATGAATGAGGACTCGATGGATCATGTGGTGTTTGCTTTGGCCAAAAAGAAGATTGCTAAAGTTATGCACAAGGAGGTCAAGGATTTGCAGAGGATTGCTGGTTTTGTGGGGCAACCAGTTGGTGGAAGGAAATGGGTTGTTGATGAATTGAGTGTTGTTTCCGAATCTAAGGAGGTTGCTGGGGATTTGATCACCGAGGCTGTGCTTGATCAGGTTTCTATTTGCTTTGACACTTGTTTTTTCTTCAGTTTTGATGTCAGTTTGAGTTTTATCATGTTTTTAATGACCTTATGGTCAAATGCATGATATTAACACATTCCTGGTTGAGTGAAACTAGCTTCAATTATCAAGCTATTGTGCCATAGAAAGGTTCCCATTCAGTTTATACTTGTGACTTATGATAGTGAGAATATTTTACTGGCCTCAAGTTTTTGAACTACATGTACTATTTGATGTGGATGATGGTGCTTAGAGGGCAGTAGTTAGGAGAATGAAACTTTAAGTTTTTGTTCTTCTTTCTCTTTCCATTTCTCTTGGAGTAGGAGAGGAACTAATCTGTTTGACCTTTTTTTTTTCTTTAGTGGGATATATTACTGTGTGCAAATCTTAGTGGTTTTAGTGCTCTTCCTGGATATGCATTGTTGCTGCTTCTTATACTAGTCTCACAGAACATCAATGCTGTAAGCTTTTATGTGTTCTGCGAACTACTATTGAGGTTTGTTTTATTTGAATGTGCTGATTAGATTTATTCTGGGAGGAGGACCTTGGAGATTCTGGTATTATTATAATGGAATGGAAGCCTCTTTCCTTCCTGTGCTAGAAATAATTCCTAGATAAATATGTCTTTTGGTCAAGCTTGTACCCATGTGGTAGGGAAAGTGCAGACATGAAGCGCTTTAGATAAAGTATAAATTAAAAGGCTTTACACTACTGGTCCTAGACATTAGCTAACCAATTGTCAACTATCATTTTATCTTCATGAACTGTTAACCTTTCTTTTTGGATCTGGTTATGTAGGATTATTGTTTTTATTGGTTTCAGAGCTTTTACTTACCTCAGTATGGGAGAATTTGAATATTATGTTTTGATGGTTTTAGGCTTTTTACTAAATACAAATAGAAATTGTTAAAGGACAAGGGTTTTTCACGAACTGTATGGAAAGAATTTAAATTCATTTTTTGTGGGAAGGGGATAGAGATTTGCTACTGTGAGATTGTTTGGAAGGATTGAAGCCTCTGAATGAATTGCCTGTTAGCCATAGTTTTATAGGAACTGATATTGTGAAGAGCTTATGGGACTAAACCTTGTGGATTTGGATTATTTCACTAGCTTTTGGCTTGTGTCACATAAATGTTCTTTTTAATTTTAATGGTTAAGAGCATTGAGTAGATATTTTGATAATTGGTACTGTGCATTGCTAGATGGTGCCTACTCTACTAGGCTTATATATCTGTAACAACAAGTGTTAGCTGCGGCATGTCTTTTAAATGGATTTTGATCACCATTGGCTTGTGCACGTCTTCTTAAGCAGCTTTATATGCAGGCTTCATTTCCTTTCTTCCCTGTGGGTTTTGATCTAATTTTCTGGAGGTTCTTTCTACACCTACAATCATAAACACCTATGATTATTGGTGTTTATTTCCTGGGTTTGCTTGATCTATATGCTTAATATTTATGGGGTCACTTTAACTACATGACTGGTGATAAGACGTAAATGGTGGATTAACTATCAAGTGATATATTTATTAGATCTTTGACCAAGCAATATGAACATCTGCAGGTCTTTGGTGAGAAGGCTTTTGAGAAACATGGCAAGGGCTTCATTTCAATGCATTTTTCTGATCAACATGCTGGCAAACACAAAAAGATGCTATTGTTCAAATTTGCACTTCCTGATGCAAAGAATATGGCTGAGATGAGTCGCTTGGTAGCTTTGATTCCTTATTATATTGATCTGATTGGGCGCTACAAGCTGAGTTCACAGGTTTGTCAGATAATATAAGCTAATATGATGTTGGCTGCTATATTTAATAATGTATTGGATTAAGATTTAATAAATATTGCTTCAACCAACTCCAGGCTCGATCTAAAACCGAGTCAGCCAGATTGAAGGCTGCACAGGAAGCATATAAGGAACTTCAGAATGCTAGGCAAGAAGCTATACAGCGAAAGAAAGCCGAGAAGAAAAAGATGATGGAGGAGGCCGAAGCAAAGCTTAGTGCTGATGCCATCCGCAAAAGAGAAGCAAAAGAACGTGCTCGTCAGATGAAGAAGGCAATGCCAAAAATAAAGATGACTCGAGCTTACTAGTTATTTTGTCTTTGGATTTACTGCTGTGACTTTTTAGCTCACCTCTATTCCTCAAATTTCTTGTTTTACGCTTTTGGACTCCCTGTTCTTTGCTTTTAGCTGTGATTTGAATCTTAGCAGTTAGTTTATGAATCACCCATCTTTCTGGGATTGAATGTTTGAAAATTAAACAGTATAGAAAAAGAGAAGATTTCCTTAACCTTCGACTTGAGTCAACTTTTGGATGTTCCTCACTTGATGACATGTAACAGTATTGCGTTCGACTAATAAAACATTTGTATTTTATGTTTTTGAACTTCAGAAATGAACAACTCTTTCTAAAGATATATTCTGTAAGAAAATTACAGAGAAACATGGAGCGTTGGTACTTGAGGAAAAGTTTCCTCTACATCTTGCTACTTGAATTATTAGAAGCAACATGCATGCTCTTTATCCAAAGCAATTCAATATGAGATTATAAGCATGGAGATGGCATACCGCAAACCATTATCTACTTGTGCTCTCATAAATTTTGTCTTCTGATAAACTTGGACCAATTAAAAGAGCTTAATTGAGCAGTACGGATGGCTAAATGGGCCTTCGTTTCTATTGATCCATTATCAGCAGTCCAGGTCTATGAATTCTTCACATCTTCTGCCAATTTTAATTGATTCCATATTTTAAATTTAAGTTCACAAATTCGTCGTCATCTGTCCAACGTTATAAATATTATACCGGTAAATTTGGTTCTAGTACAGTATTATCCTAGTATCGGTCAATATCGACTACCATTTTAGATAAATTTTAAAATTTATAAAATAGTTCTTAAATTTTCTTTAAATTACAAAATTGTTCTTTAATATATTGTTCTTTATAATTTATAATTCATAATAATAGACATTAAAAATAACAACAATTTATTTATTTTAATTAATATTATTTTTTCACATATAAATAAAAAATATAAAAAATCATTTAATCATCATACAAATATATAATTAAGAACAATATAAAATATTTAA
>JANIPM010000231.1:16129061-16143055 GCA_027478405.1 Erythroxylum cassinoides
CAATAGATATAAATTATAATCATAAATCACATTCAATATTAGATAAATTAAAATATTTTAATTTATATTTAATTCTTTAATTAAACAATTTATATCTATAAAGCAATATTAGCGTCTAGTATCACATCATGATCATTCAAATATTTAGGAATGTCGAAGAGGCCTTGACTAGACATTCCGTTCCTAATTTTTCATATAATTCAATCATTTCATCATACAATATTTTAATTAAACATAAAACATGAAATTAATGCCTACTCTATTCGAGTCTAATTATGTTAGTTCTCTATTATTAGCAGTTGATTCAATTAATGATATTTGTAAACTATTTTATAAAGTTTCTTTCCATCTTAGCCAAAGATTTCATAAATCAATACTAATAGAGAACAACAAAACATTCTTCCTAATTACTTTATAGTGATGAATCATATATTAATCACTCAACTACCTCTATATAGTTCATGCTTTATCAAATGACTACAGATTGAGCTACTCTTAACTAGGACAGATCATAAGTAGTATCAAAACACAGCAATTCCTATACAAGATAACTTTAAAAATCTTAAGTTAAAGGATTATTTATATAATCATCACAATGATAATTTTCATAAACATATAAGTAATGTTCCAAGTGGAATTCTCATATAAGGTTAGTTCAATAAATTCCTTTTCTAACAAAACCCTATACATTTGTTTAAGTATTGTCATACTTTAGTCTATGAGATCAACTCTCTCCTTTATAAAGAAAAACATAATGTACGCTTATCTTTTTACGTTCTACTAATGTCCATTTTTTTAGAATTTAAAAATTCATTAAAGAGGGGAAAATGTTTAGTATACATAAGTGGAGAGGTACTCTCCCACGAGATAATCAAAACGACATGGTTAAGGCAAACAAAACACTGAAAAATGACGATGTTGGGCTAATGGAGACTGCTGCAACGACATCGTATTTGTAACTAGGGTATACTGCTCTTAACCTTTTATCTCATCTTTAGAAGATTACTCACCTTTCCCTTTACCCTATAGAAACTGCTTCATTAACTTTTCCACCGTATTAATTGGAGAGGAATATGTAAGAGCACCAATAAATTTGCATTGACATAATAACAGACTTCAAAAGTTGAAATTTACCTCCATAGAAAATGATTCTATTTGTCTTAGACCCCAGTCTTTTTTGAAAATTTTTATTAGAAGAAGCCATTCTCGAACTCTTAGTCTCCTATAAAAGATAGGAATGCCTAAATACAAAAGAGAAGGGTTTTGTGTTTTCATTCCAGTAACTTGTGACAATGAATATTAGAGGGGAGAAGCACTTTTGGACAATAAGAAATAGTTTTTGTGAAAATTGGTACTCAATCCAGACAACTCCTTAAAACTTTGTAGAGTACTCATCAGTAGTGAAATCGAAGGAGTATTGGCCTTACTCAAGCGTATAAGATAATCTACAAAACATAAGCTAGTTGGTGAAAATGTCTTACTTTTGGAATGATATCTGAAGTTGGAGGTAGTAGAAGTATTATGTTTTAGCATAAGTGTTAGAACTTCCATGCAAATAAGGAATAGGTAAAGGGAAAGAAGATCCCCTTGCCTATGCCCTATTTTGTCTTTAAACACCTCTGTTGGACTTCCATTAATCAATATCCTGTAAGAAGCAGTGGTAATGCATTCTTGAATCCAATTGATAAACTTTTGAGGAAATCTCATAACTTCCATAGTTTATAACAAGAAACTCCAGTTAACACTATCAAATGCCTTTTAGGTCCACTTTAATAGTACAATTTTGAGGATAGTTTCTTTGAGTATACCCTTTCAAAAGCTTCTGTAATATAAGAATATTTTCTCCAATACGTTTACTGCTCATAAATGACCCTTGTTTCTCACTGATGAGGAAGTGAAGAACTTCTTTCAACCTATTTACTAAAACTTTAGCGATGATTTTATAGAGAAAATTAGTACATGAGATAGATCTGAGATCACCCCAAGTTGCCAGGTTATAACTCTTGGGAACTAAACACATAAAAGTCTTATTAATCTCCTTAAGCAATACTCCATTTTAGAAAACTCCTGCACCACATCTTTAATAAAACTTCCTATTTTAATAGAACAATAACTAGGAATAATTTAGGGATAATAAATACATAAAATGTGAACAATGAATATACCTTTATTTAAGTATCTTCATACAATTTTTTTAAATAAATTTTGTCCACAAGGATTTGTTCTGAATATTCCTATTGTTGCTCATTTAAATTTCAATTGGTATGTTTATGAAGCCATCCTTCCATTTTTAACATCTGCATGTCATCTAAATGAGCGTAAGCTTAATGATATGTTTAGCCTGATAAGCTTGCTATGTTCTTCCTTTCTATCGAGAGTTAGTAGTTACAGGGGCATGTCCATCTTCAACTTGGAGAAAATGGTTTACTTGGCCTTGCATTTAATACCTGCCCACTTAGCCATTATTGCAGTGCATTGAGGAGAGTGGCGTATTTTTTATGAGCATAATTGGAGTTTGTCCACGTAGTTTAATAGATTCAGCGCCTCCTGTGTGTAGACAACCATTGCATATGCCTCCTTCGTAGGCATTCTCTATGGGATTTATAGAGGTTTTGTTAAAATTGTTGAGAAAACCAAGTTCTTCTACCCCATGTTTTTGTTGCCAATAGATTTGATTTAAAAGTTAATAATACAAAAGCTCTTGATTTCCTTTTCTTTGAAGTAAACATCTTAGATATATATTTTCTTGGATCTTGATCTAAAGAACATCTTCTGACATATGGGTTTCCATTTTTCAGCAAATTCGAAATCTAAATTTATTAGACCCTGAAAAAGGGATTACATATTCTTATTATTATTATTATTATTAATTAAGCTTTTTCGTTCTTGCAAATGTAGATTTTGAAAATTTTTGACATTATTGAAAAAGAACATATATTTATTTGGGTTTTGATTTTAAGATCTCATTTAAGTTGGTAGCTTATATTTGATCAAGTTTGATAGATTTTTAGTCCTCCTCATGATGTTTCCTCATCTGGATCTTGGAAAACCTTGTGCTTTGCTTTCTTCTTTTGCAGATTCAGAATGATTCCCACAATGGAGGAATTTCCAGTGAACGGTGATAATTATGATGAGAATAAACAAAGCTGGTGTATGAAATCATAAACAAATCAAATCAGTTTGGTTGTTTCCCTTCTCTAGTTAATTGATATCTTATAAATTTTTACTTATATATTATACGTACTTATAATTGGTTTCAGATTGTTTTACTCATGGTCGATTCATTGCTCTTTAAGGGTTGGAATTTTAGTTTTCAGTCATCTTATATCCATTAAATGCTTTAAGTTCTTTTTTGTTTATAATTTTCAATATTTTTTGGTTCCTTTTTAGCTGTCCAGTATTATGTTTTATTTGTGGTCATTTTATACATGGGATTGTCAATTTCATTTATTATAGTGGCCATTTTTAGATTTAATTTCAATATTTGTTCCCTTTCTCGAGTAATATTAGAGTCATTTAGGGAATTGTTGGGCTTGTCTTTTGTAACTTGTATTAGGCATTAGGATAAGAGTGGTGGCTTTGACTTCTGAAGATAAAGTAAGGCTAATCCTTTCGATGAGTTTTCAGTTTTGGAGAAAGAAGATGTTGACATATTACAAATAAGTTCTTAGAGCATTGAGACCCTTATAGGGAAGTCTTCAGAATTATTGAAAATTTTGGATAAATATAAGATTCATATAACATACATCCAGGAGACAAAGTGGATAGGGGATAAAGTCAAAGAGATTAATAGGTTAAAACATTAGAATTTAGGGTGTTTGAGAAGACAAAATGAGGTAGGTATCTTGGTTGTCAAGAAACTCATGCATCATATTATGGGGACAAAGAAGACTAATGATAGAATTATATCCCTAAAAATTATAGTGAAAGATGTAGTTTTCAATGTGCTATATGCTTAGCTAGATGTAGTAATTAAGCAAATCTCCCTTGACGAGAGAGTTTTTTTAGGAGGAGACTTTAAATGGTCATATAGGGACAACTTTTGAGGAATATTCTTGGACTTATAGGGGTTTTAGGTATGGTGATAGGAATGATGGTGAGATTGCCTTGTTATAACACGGTAGTGTTTAAGTTAGTAATAGGCAACTATTTATTCAAGAGAAACAAGGATCACCTAGTGACATTTAAGAGGGCCATGCAGACTTGATGTCATCCCCACCTCCTCTAGAGCCATACTTATTAGGCAAAGCGATCAACCTAGTTGCAAGGAATACAAGGTGATACTTAACGCTTGCTTGTTAACTTAGCATAGATTATTGGTTTTGGATCTTGTAATTAAGAATTAGAGGAAGAAGAGAAGTTCTAGGAAGTATACTAGAGTCAAATGGTAGAATCTGAAAGGGGATACAATTGAATAATTTAATGATAAAGTAATATATGAAGAAGAATGAAAATTGGAAGGTAATGCTAACCAAATGTGGAAGATAGTAGCAACTCTTTTAAGAAACACAATTAAAGAGATCTTGGGTATTTCTAAAGAGTCTAAGGGTAGTAAGATGGAGTCCTAGTCATAAAATGAAGATGAACAAATAAGGTTAAGGTCAAAAAGGGTGCCTATAAAGCTCTATTGGATAACATCGCAAAGTTAGAAAGAGTAGATTATAGAGAAAGTTACAAATTGGCAAATAAAGAGGTGAAGAAGAAAATCTTAGAAGCTAAAAGCAGAGCTTACAAGAAGTTATATGTGCACAATTAATGTCCCTCCTTTAACTCTCGCAAAGCGGAGAGTCTTATGTACTGAGATTGTTGTTAAGATAATCTTTACAGTTGGTGTTTTGAATCTTGTACCAATACTAATAAGTATCGATCAATACTGCTTATTTTGACCAAATATTAGTACTAAACTTTTTAGTACCATATTAGATTTAAATATTGGATTGTATTGAAATTTTTTTGATAGTATACAAACTAGTACACTGAATACTAAAAAATGTTATGTTAAATTTGTAAATTAAGAAAAATTAAAGGATTAAATTGAAAAAATAATTTTATTTTTAAATATTTTAAAAATAATTTTAAAATTAGTTATTATATAAAAATTTATATTAATCTAATAAATAGAATTACTGAGTCAAAATAATAGTTCAAAATTTAATTAAAACATGAAACTAAATTTTAATATAGGACAAAATTGTATATATAATAAAAATATGTTTTATGTTTTGTTTAAACATTGTTTTATATTTTTTATTTTCTTGCTTAATATTGCTATTAAATAATTATTTTTTGTTTTCTAACATAAGCATATAGGTTTAATTTATTTTTTAACATATCAAATAATTTTATTTTTCTATTTAAATATTTATTACTAACTACGAAAAAGTTAAATTAATATAATAAAATTTATAATAAAAAGCTAAACTTTTATTATATAAAATTGAAAACTATTTTATAAATTTAAAATTTTTTCAAAATGATGTAACGCATTGATCCGTTCCAGTATCAAAATTAGTACCAATATTGAATATAACTTTTTATTTATTTTAATCATGAAATTTCTTTCAATAAAACGTAATATCTAATTTTGTTGGTTTTTAAGTTAAGGGCTCCTGGAAGAGGAATCCTTTTGTTAAATAAGTAGAGGGCTCCTTTTTGTTAGGCTTTGGTGATTATTTAGATTGAATTTGTTAACATTGAAAGTAACACATTAGACGGATAAATTTATCATTAGGAGATTTATGTTTTTGAAATTACAATTTAAAATAACTATAATAAATTATTAATTTAAAATAAAATTTATTAGTTCGATCAAGTTTAAAATTTATATTGAAATGTCATTTCAACAACTTTTATCTTCCATAACAGCTGGCAGAATTGAATAAGGGTGAACTCCACTGTCCACACAATTTGAGTGAATATATTAATGGATACGTTCATGTGCCTATCAACGCAGGCGAGAATGCTTAGTCAACGTGTCCCAGAATTTAAGATGGAATGAAATGGAATGGTGGTTAATGGAACATAATGGAATGAAGTGAAATAGAATGGAATGAAATGGATCACTCTATTATTTAGAAGTTTAAATAAAATAAGAGAGGTTTGAAAAGCAAGCCATGCCATTTCATCCCTGACCTTCCAATTTAGAGAGTCACAAAATATTAAATTTTAGATGTCAAAGGATGACTTCCAAAACCATTAATTACCATTCCATTATGTTTCAAAATAGACTCTCAAATAATGGCCTGAGTCATTTAGGCCATTCCATTCCATTCCCTTTCATCCCTCTATCCACATCCAAACATAAGCTATTGATGCACATATTTCGCAGCCATTGGCTAATATGGAGGATTTTGTACTAATTAAATATCCTATTTAAGAATCACAATAAATCAAATCATGTTCAAGTCTTATAAACCCGAGTTTGACCAAATTAAGCACACAAATATTTTATAAAAACAAACAACCACAGGCTACAAGGCCAAGTGTTACAGCAAATACATATGTAGGTTCTTTTTTAATTTCTTTTAATTCTAGCTGGGGCTTGATCTTTCATTTTTAAGTAAATATGGTCCATAGACATAATGATATACAATCAGACTTCACTGGGCAGGTACATTTATTCAAGTTCCTCAAACATCCCCCAAACCTGCCGCTCTACCGACTCATGCCTGATTCAACTGTAGGTGGAATTGAAGACATCTCCGTGCTGCGATTAGTTTTCTCAACATTTCCATGCCATCCTACATATTTTTCAAAACACACGAACCCATCACCTTATATATTATTAAGTAATTCCCACATACATAAGCTTCTTTTATCCAGTAAAACACATACCTAGGGTCAAGTCAAATCCACGGGTTTTAAGCTCGCGATACTCCTGACACAAAGCACAGCACTCACAGAAGCAGTGAACCAAACAATCCCCACAAGGTTTCTTTTGCAACAGGAACTGCTGCCTCATTTTGGATCGGTAGAAACAAGAGTAGAAACATGGGCAACATATCACACAGGTAATAAGAGCGTAGAGTGCTCCATTTACACCGCAAGCTGCAATTCAGTCACACAGACCCATCACTCAATTCAGTTATATAAAAGTGCATAAATTTCCCTTTTCTTGTTTGATTTTGTCGGTCAAAATTTATAGCAGAAAAAGGAAAAGTTCAAGTCTTGATGACTTAATCAATGATTGGATCATATTCAAGAGTACATACATAATGAGTCTAATGACTAAAGATGGTAATTAAGTGAGTGAGATTACTTACCTGAAGAGCCCTTGTCCACAAGCTCAGCAATTTGTCCAAAAGTGATGCAAGGGCACCAACATGTGATACAACCTGGAACATCAAAGACACCAATAATTCATAAATTAACAGATCTTCCCGAACCCATTTTACCATTTCCAGTGCGTGATGACCACGCGCAGCCCCAAAATAGCAGTGTTTCTAAAGTGTTGGAGCTTACAGTTTCGCCAGTCGGAGAAGCAGTCAAAAAGCCCAGAAGACCACCGAACTGTTTTCTTGGGTTCAAGGCGAAGAGCATGTGGTGGAGGACGATGTCGATCGTATTCAGAGTATTGGGTTGATGAGGTCACTGGAAACCCAGTAGTTGCTGTAAATGGTGGCGAAGGAGGAGGAGAAGCCGTCGGGCCGGAGAAGTTGTTATTAGAAGGTTGATTTGGCTTCGGTGGGTACATGATTAATGAGGAAAGTAGGGGTGGCTACTTCGTTGATCAGACAGAGTTGGGTGGAGGATTAAAAGCCTGAGAAAGTAATCGACTCGTAGGGAACTCTATATGAAAATGAAAGTCAAGTCAACTGTGATAAGAGATTTAAAGTCCGAAAGAGACAAGAGAAGGGGTCGGGTCAGTCAAATTACATATGTTTCCTGGAAAATGCCTGGGAATCTTATCAAATCTGTTTTAACTTTCTCCTTTGAAATGGACTGCTGTTTCTCTACTCTGTTAAATGCTTTCCATTACCATTCATAGACCTTGCGCAATATCATTTATATAAACCTAGGTCTCAAGAAAGTTGATTGTAAAATGGAGAACCACAGAGGTGTTTACTAGCTTGAATATGCCGACACTTGAGTTGGACTAACTGGGAAGTGATAAATAACCATAATACTTAGGCAGGCAGATCAGAAAATAGAATAGAAGTTTGGGAATACCTTTATATCATTTGAGAGTTGTTTACATAAGGATAATTTGATTCTACTTTTATTTTTTGTTTGTGATTTTATTTTTTGTTTTCTTAGTTTTGGTATTTTCTTTAATTAAAATGAAAATATATTTGATTGTTAATATTTAATTACACTTTTATTACTAATAATAATCAGATAATAAAAATTTATGAACTAATCAAGTAATTAATTTTATTTTAATCTCTTATGTAATGTTTATTAATGATAAATTAATCATATTCGACTAAAATTAAATAATTAGGAAATTTATAAAACTTTATTTGTAAATTAATATTCATTAAAATATAATTTACAATTTAATTTAATACATGAATTATTTTTGAAAAATCAAAATTTATGCATTTCTAAGTTTTTTAAAATCTAAAATTAAGATTTAATAACTTTTTTGTTGGTCTTGCAGGAAAGTGGTAGAGAGGGGATCTAATGCTCCATTTTCTAGTACCAAGCAATTCATCATCGAGAGGGAACTCCAATCCACAACGAACGAAGATTAATGTGTTCCATACACAAAATATTGAGAATACTTATATCTCATATCTACTGCCAAGAAAGCACTACATAATGCTTAATCAGTTGTCTATGATAATCCTTCCTCCAACTCACTCATTGATTAGGAGAAACAGACTTTAAGAAATTATTCTCAATCTTTGAAGTTTCATAATTCCCTTCTAAAGCAATGGTCAATAATTGAGTGGCTGCAACATGGTGATCAAAACTCTGCTTTCTTCCACAAGATCATCTCCTCCATGAATACTTCCAACAAAATCCACTCCATTTACTATTCAAGTTCCATATTGGACTCACAAGTTCAAATCATTGAGGTTACAAAAGAACACTTCACCAATCTCCTTGGTTCAACATCCATTGCTAAATCTTCAACTAGGCTTATCAAAGAAATAGTTTAAAATCAAATTTCCAGTCAAGAGTTTAACACTCTTTCAACTCCAATAACCATTCATAAGATCAATCAATCTTTCAAATCCCTGCACCCTAAAAAAACCCCTGGTCCTAATGGTTTCAATGCCAACTTTTTTCTTCAAAACATTGCATATCACTAATAATAAGGTAGTGGATGTTGTGATGGAGTTCTTCAACAAAGGCAAGTTATTAAAAGAAATTAATAGCACTCTAATCACATTAATCCTTAGAGGTAACAATTCCATTAGCTTTGGAGATTATCCGCTTATTGCTTATTGCAACATTTTCTATAAAGTTATCTCTAAAGTGTTGTCACTCAAATTGAAAGCTATCATCTCAAACCACATAGACTACAATCAAAGAGCCTACATTCTTGGAAGATGCATTAGAGATAACATTTCAATTGTGCAACAACTTTTCAAGCATTACTCCAGAAAAAGGTAATAGGAATTGTGCTTTGAAAGTAAACTTCCAAAAAGCAAATGATATATTGGATTGGACGTTCATCATCAATATTCTTCATATATATGGATTTCCAGCAACATTCATCACTTAGATATAGTAATGCATCAACACAGTTTCTTTCAAGATTTTAATAAATGGAGTTCCTACAAAGACTATCAAAGGGGGTAAAGGAATTAGATAAGGGAACCTCCTTTCCTTTTATCTCTTCTTACTTACTATGGAGGTTTTCAACAGACTATTAATTAGATTGGTGGATAAAGATCCCAAGTTCAATTTTCATGGTGAATGTAAGAAGTTGAACATTATTAATTTATGCTTTGCCGATGATCTTTTCTTATTCTCTAACTCTGACTGCAATTTTATCACATCTCTCGAAACTATCATTCTTATATTCACCAACTTGTCTTGTTTTTTTATTAACTACAACAAAAGTTCTCTCTACATTTATAGAAGTGCTTCCAACATAGCTTATACTCTTGCTTATATTTTTGGTTTCAAGATTCAACAACTTCCTATATTCTATCTAGGAATACCTATAACATCATTAAATCCCTCCTTCAATGACTACAAATTCCTAGTAGATAGAATTACTAATATAATCTATTGATGGAGTTTTAAGGAACTCTCTATAGTTGGAAAATCACAACTCATCAATTCAGTTATCTTCTTTATGGCATTTTATTGGGGATCCCAATTAGTCATTCCCAAATATATCACTAAGAGAACTAATAGAATATGTAGAGACTTTCTTTGGTCTAGATAGAGACTGAACTTTAAATCAGGAAAAGCTAAATGAGCAGAAACTTGCTTACCTTAAAGTAAAGGGTTTTGGTAAATTCCAAGCCGATGAATCTATCCAAGCTTACCAAGAATGTTTGCTGATTGATCCAAGATAGACAATCCTTAAAGGTAAAACGACATAATGCCTTTTATATCGAAGATAAGTCCTTATAGGACTTCCCTATTCTTAAGAATGTATCAGTTTTGGTGAAGCATATTGAAAAGGCCAGAGAAAAACTCAAGCCTTACTGCGGCTATCAAATGGGCAATAGGATAATTTCAACTTTATAACTAATCCTTGGTTTAATCAAGAGCCTCTCCATTCAATTCTTGAACTTCAATTCTTTAAGAATTATATAAATGGAAGTGCAAATATAGCTCATAAACTAACAACTTTAAAGTAATATTATAATAGTAACTACACCTTGATCCTAATCCAATCAATATCCAATTTCAGAGTAGGAAAGCAACCAGACAAAATCTTGTGAAAGTTAGAACATTCTGGTCATTTCTCTACACGTTTAACTAAACTAGTCTACAAAATAAGGCACCCCTAAGCTCCTTAGCATCATGTGGTATGGTGCAAGAACCATAACTCCAAACATGCACATACTCTATAGTAAGCATTCAAACTAAAACTGGCTATTATAGATGGGATTGGTAAATATTTGCACATCCTAAATTGGTGTAGCTTGTGTAAAACTCAAGATAAATCTCATAACCATTTGTTTTTCTCTTACTTCTATTTAACTACAGTACGGAAATCCATAATGGCACATTGTGGTATAAATGACCCTCCAATTGTTTGGTCTGATATTACAATATGGAGAAATAGAGTTTAATATCATTAGGCATTTGTGAAAATAGAGTTTCAGTGACCTTAAGCTTTTGTGAAAATAGAATATTAATGACCTTAGGCTTCCTTTGTAATAAACTTTTATTGTAATTAGACTTTTATAAGTAATAATAGTCTATCACAGTAGCATTTGAGTTAATAATAGCCAATTCTTGAGAAAAAAAGGAGCTCATAGTGACTTATAAGAACATAATCATGAAAACTCAAATTGACTACTTCTTTGTAAAGCAAAGCGATCAACGTAGGTGTGATAATTGTAAGGTGATACTGAATGCTTACATGTCAACTCAACATAAATTATTAGTTTTGGATCTAATAATTAAGCGGTGGAGGAAGAAGAGAAGTCTTAGGAAGTATATCAGAGTTAGATGGTGGAATTTGAAAGGAGACAAGGTGAAATAACTTAGGGATAGGGTAATTTATGGAGATGACTGGAATTGGAAGGAAATGCTAACTAAATGTGGAAGAGAGTAGAAACTCTTTTTTGGAATACAGATAAAGAGATCTTGGGGGATTTCTAAAGGGCTTAGGGGCAATAAGATGGAGTCCTTATGGTGGAAAGAAGATGTAACAAAAAATGTTAAGATTTACAAGGGTGCCTATAAAACTTTATTGGATAACACCATAGAGGTAAAGAGAGTAACTAATATAGGAATGTACAATCTAGTAACAAAAAGAGCCAAAGAAGACAATATCAGTAGCTAAAAGTAGAGCTTATGATAAATTGTACCAAAGATTGGAAACTAAAGATGGATAAAAGGACATTTTTAAGTTGGCAAAAGCTAGGTAAAGGAGAGTTAGAGACTTAGATCAAGTTCGTTGTATAAAAGATGAAGTAGGAAGGGCGCTTGCGATTGAAAATGACATCAAGAGAAGATAACAAAGGTACTTCTATACCCTTTTGTAATGAAGGAATAGAGGACATCTCTTTAGGTTATTTAGCACATCATAGAGGTTTTGTAACTTGACTCATTGCAGGTAGATTATAAGGGAAGAAATTAAAAGAGCTTTGGAGGAGATAAAGAGTGGAAGGATAGTAGGCTGATGAGATATCCATAAAGGTGTAGAAGAGCCTAGGTAGAGAGGGGTCTTATTTGGCTGGTCAAACTTTTCAATATGATCCTTAAGTTTGTCAAAATGTTGGATAATTAGAAACTTAATATGTAATTCCTCTGTAAAGAACAAAGGAGACATCTAAAATTATGACAATTATAAAAGCATCAAACTACTTAGTCACATCATGAAGTTGTGGGAGAAGCTAATTGAGAAAAGAGTGAGAAAGGATGCTTCTATCTCGGAAAATGAGTTTGGCTTCATGTTAAGAAAGTCCATAATAGCACATCATGAAGTTGTGGGAGAAGCTAATTGAGAAAAGAGTGAGAAATGATACTTCTATCTCAGAAAATGAGTTTGGCTTCATGTTAGGAAGGTCCATAACATAAGTTTTGCAAATAAGATTAATGAAATATTACGGGTGGTTTTTATTGATTTAAAGAAGGAGAGATGAGGTTAAAGGAGTTAATTTAACTTATAAAAGGGTTTATTAGGGATATGTATGAAGGGGCAAAGATTAGAATAAGGATGGTAGGAGGAGATATAGAAAATTTTTCCATCCATATTGGGTTGTACTAAGAATGGATGAGCTCACTTTTTTGTAATAATGATGGATGAGCTCACAAAATATATTCAAGGGGATATGCCTTAGTGTATATTATTTGTTGACGATATTGTCTTAGTAAATGAGATAAAAGAGAGTGTTACTGTCAAATTAGAAAATTGGAAGCATACGTTAGAGTTGAAGGGTTTTAAATTGAACAGGAATAAGAATAAGTACTTAAAGTGTAACTTTCTGGGTCATACTTTAGCTTCCAATGTAGAGGTAAATATTGGTTCAGAAGTTATACCACAGAAAAAATGTTTAAGTACCTAGGGTTTATTTATCCAAAGCAATGGAGATATTGATGAAGATTTAGTACACCATATTAGATTAGGGTGGCTTAAATGGAGAAGTGCATTGAGAGTTTTATATGACAAGAAGATACCACTTAAGCTCAAAGGTAAATTATATCATTTAGCGATTAAGCCAACCATGCAATATAGGGCAAAGTGTTGGCTCAATAAATAAGTGCATAGTCATAAGCTAATGGCGGTTGAGATGATGATGTTCTGTTAAATAAGTAACCTTACTAGGAGAGATAAGGTCAAGAATGTACTAGTAAGAGATAAGTTAAAGGTGGTTAGTATTAATGAAAAATTAAGAGAGACAAGACTTTGAGAGTTTATATATGTTAAAAGGAGACATTCTGACACTTCAGTGAGAAAATGCAAGAAAATAGTACTTAGAGACTGTAAGAGAAAAAATGGAATGACTAAAAAGAACTAGAAAGAAGTAATCAAGGATGATATGATTTATATGGCCCGCAATAAAAAACTTTAGTTTATTAGGGTATAGATAAAAGATCTCACTTATAAAGGTCTTTCTCATTCTCTTAAGCCTTTTAAACATTTTACTTTGAGTCTTTCATTTTATAGCTAGCCTTTTTTATATTATGTAGTACTTTCCTCTAAGTTATTTAGCCTAGATAATGTCTTACTTAATCTAATTACTATCTTGTAATGGTTGGTTTGATTTTTTCCTAGTTTTTTTAATATTTACTATGTTCTATATGTACTGTATTATATATTGAATTACTTATTTTTATTATTTTATGTAGACTTATTTATTTATATTTTGTATCATCATCATTTTTTGTTACATGTGGGTTTATAAAAA
>JANIPM010000231.1:16427876-16438788 GCA_027478405.1 Erythroxylum cassinoides
AAGAAGGAGAAATTGGTTGAAATAGCATGGAATATAAGACATTATTAGTCGGTCCGCCAAGAAGTAACTCCTTCGTGCGGATATCCTTGATGTCAAAATGATGAGAAAAAAATTCAATGGAAAGATCATTAGTACGAGTAAAGGCTGAAATAGACAAAAGATTATTACTTGCAATAGGCATTTACAATAAATCATGTAAAGAAAAATTAAGAGAGTCATTTTGATAGAGAGAGCTTCCAACATGAGTGACTGATAGTGTTTTACCGTTTCCAATCTTAATCTCATCACCACCAGTGTAAAGATTGTAGATAGTTAAATTTTCTAGATCAGGGGTGAGGTGATGAGTGGCTCTAGTGTCCAAGATCTAGGAAGTATTTGATTGGGACGTAGAGGTAGCTAGGTTGGTAGAAGGCTTAGGTTGTAAATTATTGGTATGACATTGAAATTTTAGTAAAGGGCATTGAAGAGCAATATGACCAAGACCATTGCAATTATGACAGGTCAAATGACTATAATCAGCTAATAAGCAAGGAGTGTAATTGTTACGAGTGCCACCACAAGATGAATGGCCACCACATGGTCCTTTTGAAGTACCAGATGCAAAAAGCACTGTTGGTGCAATATCAAAAATGGATGAATCAACGGCAAGTGAAGCCTCTTCACTGAGGAGAAGACCATATAGATCGTCAAATGAAACATCATCAAGTATGTTTTAAAGAGACCAAACAAATGGACGATATATAGGACTAAGGCCATTTGTGATAACCTGAACAAGATCATCTTTAGAGACGGGACTTTGTAATGCAGCTAGCTGGTTGTACGTTGCCTTGGCAAGTTGAGTATAGGTAGCAATAGTCTCTGTGTTGTCCTCTTTCAGCCTATAAAAGTTGGACTTAATGGTTCTACTTTGTGCTTTAAAACTAGATGCATAATCAGAAGATAGTTTCTGCCATATTTGTCGTGCAGTTGAAGCACCAATAACTTGTGGAATAAAACTTTCAAAAATAGAGGCAATAATCCAACTAAGGACAAGCTAGTACCGTCGAAACCAAGATAAAAAATCAAGATTGGGTAGATTATTGTCAAGGGTATGTGAAGGGGCTATTGCAGTCCCATCGACATGTTTTGCCAAATCATAGCTGTGAAGTAAAGGTGTGAGTTGAGCTTGCCACGACAAATAATTCGTGGAGTTGGGTTTGATAGGTAGTTGGGTAACAGCATTTGGTAAAAAGGACATCGACAGTGGAGGTGTACCAGAATAGACAACAGTTTGGTATGGATTTGTTTACCTGGATAAAAAAGACGAGAGCAGGAGAACTATTAGGCTTTACTTTGGCTCTGATACCATATAAGAACAATATCAGCTATGAAGAGATTGTTATTTATAGCAAACTTCTGTACAGTATATATAGATACAATCGATAAAGATAAGTATAAACAGTTACAACAAATAGAGATTACAACAAATAATATCATATGAGATTATAACAAATAATATTAGATGAGATCCTTATCAAGTATCAGGTAATAGATATCCTTATCAACAGTAAGCTAATGCAAGTGGAAGGAAAAGCTATAATTGTCATCAGAACCTTCCACAATAATATAGAACTACTCTATCATGTACAATATGTTCCTGATTTAGCTCATAATTTGTTAAGTGTGACACAATTGATGGATAGTGGTTACTTTACTATGTTTGATAATAATTGTTAATGTGTTTATAACAAAAAGATAGATCATAAAATAGTTAGCATTCCCATAACACAAAATAAAATATTTCCTTTTGTAGGCTTAATACCAAAACTAATTGGAGCATGAGAGTAATAAAAAAATAGGACAAAAAATGGAAGCTTTTATTTTTCTATATGAGATAGTCTATTTTGCTACTTATTTATAGAAATAATTAAACGATAGAATTAATGAATGTGTTGATAATTATGAATCCTAGGTTTAATGTCTTTCACTAATTAACTCAAGCATACTAAATAACTAAAATATAAATATGATAACTACTTTTCCATTTTCGAAGCATTATCTTCACTATAAATGATGGGCGACCATGCAATTCAAAATGCGTTATCTTTGTTCTAATTAACTATGGTTTGTTAATTCGCATATCCTCCAGTTTAGTAAGTTTCAACTTATAGTGATGTCGACCGCAGTGGTAGTTTAAATGATTGAAAGAACACCACACGCAACAAGAATTTCACATGGTTCTCACAAGAAACACACATTAATTATCTCCCTCTTTCAAAGAGCTAGCTGAAATTCAATGGCCGCAATTTCTTATCTGTTAGCTTGTTTATGCTCAGTACTATCGGCTATTTTTCACTCACGGTGTAAACATCTTAAGATTGATTTTCATTTTATAAGGGACAAATTAAGTTGTCAAAGGCTGAATTATCAGTGATACATATCCACTGAGGATCATATTATGCACCTTTTGACTATAGCTCCACCGAAAGCCAAGTTTCAACTGCTTTGTTCCAAATTGAGGGTTGGTTCTCTCGCCATTCAACTCGCAAGATGGTGATAAGTCTAAAGATAACTATGTTAATATGTGTAATTTGTACCAGCTATAGTAACAATAACACCATCAACTTGTGTCTAGTTTATCTCGTTTGTAAGTATATATTATCTAGAGTGATCCATGATATGAAGTAGTGTGGCAATATTCACATCAACTTTTCCACAATTGGGGTACGACAATTACATACTGACATAGCTAGGAGAAGGCAAGACATTTAGAAATACAAACAGAATAATTATCCCATAATTCATAGTACAATACAGCTACAAGCACAAGCACAACAGTGACTGAGATTACAAGCATATATAAAATATAATAGTGATGCAAACACTCCCAACTTATTATTTCAACAAATCTATTGACGAAAATGATACAGAACGAAATGCAGATATGGCTCGGTAGAATTGATTCTATTTCTCACCAAACGCCTGCACTGATGGTGGAGCCATACTTCCCGCTCCCTGGTTTTGTCTGCGCACATTTCCCTCCCAACCTTTGCAATTTTCCAGTTCAAATTAACATATGTAAATCATTCCTAAATTTCTTTACCAAATAATTTAAGCTTTTTGGCTGAACTTGTTCTTGACATGGAAGTAAAAAACGTAAAAATCCACTTTGACATTGCATGAAAGAAGGAAACATTCACAATGATCACAAGAATTAATGTTGTTAAGGTTGAGTAGAGCATATATCTAGATCATGCACACTACTTCTGAGAAAAGGCTGACGTTAAGGATCCGATACTGTATTTTCAAACTATGTATATGCATATGCATGCAATTGGAAAACAAAAAAAAAAAAGGTGATCATGCAGAGGGATTTACCAAGAGACATATCAAAGCCACGGTTTTTGAGCTCCCTGTACTCTTGACAAAGGGCACAGGTCTCGCAACACCAGTGGGTTAGGCAGTCGTTACAAGGACTCTCCTTTAGCATGTACACTTTCCTCATTCTGGAGCGATACGTGCATGAGTAAAGGCAGGCGCAACCGGTGATAAATTCAATCAGATAATAGATTGCTCCACTTGCAGGACAAGCTGGCAAAGTAAAGGCATTTGTGTTACAGCCACACACAACTCTGATCGGGGTTTTTCGTTTGAAGATTTTCATTTCAAATATTCATAAATATTAATAAGCGTGAAGTGAAGTATACTAACTGGTTGTTCCTTGGTCGACAATTTCAGCAATCCTTCCAAAAGTGACACAGGGGCACCAAAAAGTGAGGCAACCTATAGTTGCACCAAATATTATTAGTATATAAGCTACAAAAAGATCAAGCATAAGGCCCATTTGCCTAAACACAACCAATGACATCTGGTCTTCCTTCAAATTACATTGGAGTCTTTACGGCTTCTTTAAGGACTTACATGAGGACATATCAGAGCAGCAGTCGCATAATCCCAAGGACCAAGAAACTTCTGCTGTCATGTTGACGGTTGCAATTGCTAATATTGATATTTGACAAAGTTTTCAGATGAATCCCAGATATATCTATACCGGTTGGATTGTGGTCCAACTAAAACCGTGTTGATAAAGTCAACCTAAAATGTCATGTATGAACAGTATGTTACTCATCAAATGAATTGTGCGTGCACTTGCCACCGTTAGATTGCGGTCCAACTAAAACCTTGTGGATAAAGTCAACCTAAAATGTTGCGTATGAAAACTATGTTATTCATCAAATGAAATTTGTATGCTCCGTTTGAAGTTTCCACAACAACTTCAGACGCGTTGCATGGGACCTTTCTCCCAGCTCCCATCAAAAGAGATGTTTTTGCAAAATTGTTTCTGGCCATGCAATTGCCGTAGCTGGCAATGCAACTTTGCCATTGGTTCGATAGTTGCAGAGATTAGGTATTCATTAACTCCGTCGCTACGTGTCCTCAAGTTCATGAAAGAATAAATAAATGGGAGACAGTCATCATCATCATAATTATGATCAATTAAACTATTTCTATAAAAATCATTAATATCTGAGAGTAATTTATCGATATAACCATAAAAATCTATTAGATTGATAACTACATAATTACTCCTAAAAATAAACGTGAGTCGAGGACAAGTTTTATAAACTAGTTAAAACACCTTATTACACCTATTCTTTTATTAGGACTCAAAAAAATACAACTTTTTAACATCATCCAAAGAGTAACAATAAAATACTCTTCAAGTTTAATCAACAAATCAATAAAAACTCAATAAAGAAGTAAGAACAAAGATTTACTTGAAAAACTATCTAATATAGAAAGAAAAACTAAAGGCCAAATCGACAAGTAAATTCATTAAATTCAAATAAAGATTTACAAAGTTTAATATCTCACCACAAAACTTACAATGTTTCACAAATTTTTAGAATTGAAATTAAAGACTTACACGGTTGATAGATATGATCATATAAGTAGAAAACATAGGTGTGTTGCACTCTACACTGATGTGTTGTAAACTATATGGGCGTGTATGTCCAAAAAAGGCTTGATTCACCCATCATCCATTTTATCTTCACTTGTCCGTCATCCCTAGGGCTAAACACACAAAACAAAGTCTCATTCTAGCCCAGTTATGGAGAAGACACATTAAACTTCAATAGCTACTTGAGATACATCATAGCAAGCTTACTACAAAATTCATGCTTATTTTTGGGAAGTGTTTTAGTCAACATATCAGAATTATTCATATCTGTATGAACTTTCTTAAATATCAATTAATGATTTTCAATCACAAACCTCAACTAATAAAATTTGACATCTAAGTGCCTTGTGCGGGAATAATACATAATATTGTTGCTCAAGTCAATAGCACTTTAACAATCGTAAAATATTATATAATCTTATTGCTTCACCTCCAACTTTTGAAGCAACCTTTTCAGTCAGAGCATCTCTTTAGAAGTTTCCACTATAGTTACATACTTTGCTTTACTCGTAGATAAAATTACATACTTTTATAGCTTGGATTGCCAAAAATAGCTCCCCAGTAAACTTAAACAAAAAATCTTAAACGGATTTTCTTTCGTCAAGATTTCTAGCTATATCTACATCTATATATTCTTCTAGAGATGGCTTATCATCACCAAAACATAAACTCCACTTTGAAGTTTCTCTAAAGTATCTCAAAATCCTTTTAACTACTTCCCAATGAACCTTCCCTGAATTTGATCAAAATCTACTCACTAACCCAATCTGACCTAGTACACACCATGGGATATATTAGAAACCCTATTGCAAATGAGTATAAAAAAAAGATATATCACCTTTCTCCTTTTTCTATTAAGGGACATACATGCTTGTGTAGCATGAAGTGAGGTGTCAGTAGTGTGCTAATTGACTTAGTATGCTTCATATTGATCCTTTCTAACACTAGTTCAATTTACCTTTCATGTGAAAACTACAGTTTCTTACTCTTCCTATCCTTAACTATCTCTATACCTAAAATTTGCTTTATGCGTCCCAAACTTTTCATATCAAAAGATTTAGACAAATCCTCCTTTAACCTTTTGATCTTCCAACATCTTGACCTACAATTAGCATATTATCAACATAAAAAAGAAGAATATTGAAGTTCTCACATATGAACTCCTTGAAATACACACAAGCATCAACGTAAGTTTGCTTGTAACCATGATCCATAATAAAGGAATAAAACTTTTGATACCACTACCTTGGAGCTTGTTTTAACCTATATAGGTTTTTCTTCAACTTGTAGAACAGATTCTCCTTGCCTTTATCTTTGAAGTTTTTCGGTTTTTCTATTTATATCTCTTCTTTTAAATCTTCATTCAAGAAAGCAGTTTTAATATCCAATTGCTTATGTTCAAGATCCAAACAGGCAATCAAATCTAATAATGTTCAATTGAGTTTATCTTAACTACTGGTGAGAAGATTTCATCAAAATTAAAGCCCTTTTTTTGACTAAACCCTTTCACTACTAGTCTTGCATTATGCTTCACTAACTCGTCATCATCTTTATTTATCTTTAACACCCATTTGTTCTGTAATGCTTTTCTGCCTTTTGGAAGTTTCCCAAGCTCGTATGTGTCATTCTTCTTCAAAGAGTTAATCTCTTCCTTCCTACCTAGCTATAGGCCAGAGATTTTTGTTATCACAAGATGCACTTTCACATTCTAAGGCTCCCCTCAGTAGTAACCAACATATATTCCAAACTTCGGTATTTGGTAAAAGGCTTTTTCTCCCTCTTCGAACTTCAAAACTATATTTTATTAGCTGTTGGATCCGGTTGCTCCCTCTGCTCATTATCCTCAACAACTTCCCCTTCATCATTGTACATATATGGTTCATGTAACTCATCATTACAAAGTTATATCTGATCACCATTAATGTGTGCTTGGTCACACACTTCTTCTCCTTCACCTGTAGACTGCTTAGCAGACCTGCTCCTAACGTTTTATAAACCTAGGCAAAGTAAAAAAAAAAAGCCCCAATAAATTTACAATATATAAACTTTAAAAGCATATTTTATTATTAAAAAGGCTACCTTCCGCCCCTCATTGTGACACAGTTGAAGAAGCTAATAGGTTGAATTAATTTTTAATGTTAAGATTTAGAGAACAATTCAAAAAAATTAAATGAAAAATACGTTAAAAAATCCTATTTTGCTCTTTATTAGTTTTAAGAGTGAGATGGGCTATATTTTGCCTCATTTTACTCTTTATGAAGGTCAAGAGTAGGTCTTATTTTGCCTCATTTTTGTTCTTTATAAGGATCAAGAGTGAGTCTTATTTTGTTCTTCACAAGAGTAGGCCCTAGGCAAGTGCCCTTCTTGCCTTTACCCAGGGTTAGGCTTGCTACTCAATAGTAGGAGAAATTGGAGAGGAGTTCACTACATCATAAAATAAGCTGCCTAAAGTAATCTCATCCCCCCTTAGAAGATCAGCACCTTTCTAGTACTCTTAAAATACTACATCCCTGCTCCTAACCACTTTTTACTTCTCTAGGTCATAGAATCTAAAACCAAATTGTTTATCCCTATAGCCAACAAAGATATAAAGTATTAACTTTGAGTCAAGCTTATGTCTCTAGCTAATCCTTAGGTACATGTCTAAATACCTTACAACCAAATACTCTCAGATGGTGATATATGGGATCTTTACTTGCCCATGTTCTCTCAAAAATCTCAAAATCTAATGAAACTGATGGAGCTCTATTGATCAAATAGACTACAATTTGGACTACTTCACGTAAAAACATCTTTAGTAGTTTGGACATCTTAAGCATATAACAAACCTTCTCTATAATTTTTCTGTTCATCCTCTCAGTAATAAGTCCAGTCTTCTTATGTCTAATGCCATGTGATGTACAGTATTCATCAAACATCTTAGAAGTGTACTTTCTTTCATCATCTATTCACAGACACTTCAACTTCCTTTTCTACCATGACTTGAAACTTTAGGAAATTTTCAAGTACTTTACTCTTTTTTTCAATTTACACACCCAAGTCTTCCTTGAAGCATCATCCTCTTCAATCAGCTGATAAACATCTGAATACACCAGCTCTAATCTCTGCTCTAATCTATTGATGTTGGTTTTCTGGCAAACAACATTCACAAGTATTAAGCGGCAGTGTATTTTTAATTGTGATAAAGGATTTACCAACCATCAACTTTAATTTTTTCTTACTCTTGTATCCTGATCATTGATGTCATATATTTGGAGAAGTTTCCTCTTTAATTATGTATATTTCTCCACTACCACAAATTTTTAAATATATCATGTACAATGCACAACATAACTCACCTCAATTAGCAGTCATTATTTCTTAGGATAGTTTCCACTTCTTATCCCAAAATAGTGCTAAAATAATTTTTTATCTAACATATTAGTCGATAATAGATTTAACGTAAATTAAAAATGTGTTACTCAAGATTAGTAAGCATCTGATGTTTATATAAACTCAACTATCACTCATCTTGATAATCTTGGCAGAAATTTACTTACCCAATTTTATGCTCCTAAAGTCGCTACTATTATTGTTTAATAAGTACTACTCTACTGTTGGAACACAATAATATGAAGCTCGTGTATCAATCATCCACTTAGAACCTGAATTACTGACATGGATATAGTCACTTATCACACAAATTAGAGACAATTCATCATTCATGCTTGAAGTTGTTACGATTGTGCTCTTATCGTCTACATCATTATGATGATCTTACCTTTTCTGATTCCTCTTACACTTGTAGCAGAACCCTTTAATGCATCTCAGTTTTTGCAATAGTGGCAGGTCTTCACGTATTTGATACCTTCAAACTTTGATTAGTTCTTAGACTTGTCACGATCTTTAGGACCCTACTCTTGCTCCTTCCCCTGCTTTCTTCTAAGAAAACCTGCATGTTGTCAACTCTCATCTCTTTTCTTCTAATTTATTTATTGAACATACTCTCTTTGATTACATTCAAAAAAAAGTAAACCTTTAGGAGCTAAATTGCTAATCATCACCAATAGCATCTCCCAGCTTTACAGTAACAAACTCAATAGGAAGAAGGCTTGAAGCTTGTAATCAATAATGATTGGCATTATGGTAAGCTTGCTGATTATATAATGGAAATCACAGAGATTCTTTGACACAAATTTTCTAACTTTCAGCTTCAAATTTACAAGCCATTTAATTAGAGAGAACTTGTTATGAGCAATCTTCCTTTTATAAAGTCCTTCTAGCATTTTCCACAGCTCAAAAATATTCGTCTCTTGTTACGCATGGTTAAATATATTGATATCAATCCATTTTCTAATCGTTTCTAGAGTTTTTAGCTTCATTTTCTTTCATTCTCTATATGAAATCTGCTCAAATTTTGAAAGAACATCATCCTTTACACTTCTATCCACATCAATAGGATCAAAGAGATCCTTGCAGTATAAAAGGTCCTCCATTATGGGCCTCCAAATAGAATAATTTGTTAACGTTAACTTGAGCATAGAATTGTTTCCACTTTTTATTAAAAATGACTCTAATACCATTTGTTAGGAATCAAAAAATACAACTCCCTAAAATTAACCAAAGGGCAACAATAAAATACTCTTCAAGTTTAACTAGCAAATTAAAGCGAAAATAAAAAAATTCAATAAAGAAGCAAATACCAGGATTTATGTGGAAAACTCTTCAGTGTAGAGGAAAAAACTATAAGCCAAACTGGCAAGCAAATCTACTAAACTCAAATAAGGATTTATAAAGTTTAATATCTCACCTCACAAGTAGAAGCTGTCTCACAAAGTTTTATTATTGAAACAAAAGTTGATATGTGAATCAGCAATCTCTCAAACTAATCCCAAAAATAATTTTAAAAAAGGATGGGAACACTATACTGCTTACTCTCTATGTGTTTTTCCTCATTTTTTGGAGTTTTGGCAGCTCACACATGCAAAACCTACTATCTTTTCTTTTATATCAGAAAATAGGTTTTTCAACACTGTATACAGTTACATACATGATCTTGTAAGTAATTGTATTTTTTCAATACCACCTCAACCAGTTTTCTTAAAAGTAATTGTGTTCTCCTCTTCGGTTTTCTTCTCTTCGGTTTCTCTGTTGTGGACTCTTTTTCTAACTCGTCGGCATTATCTTCTCCGGCCATTATCATCATGTCCTTCGGTGGAGATATTATTGCATACATGCTTATGGTATCATCAAATCGTTAATTCTTTTCGGTTTAAGATTGGTTGTTCTGAAAAATCTTGTTTGTTTTGTGATCCCCCTTATTATATGATGTTCTAGTATAATTGTATGGAGTTATTTCTATTTCTATTTCTTTAAGTATTGTGAACTAAATAACATAAAGGCAACTTTGTCCTTATCAAGCTGAGGTAAGTATTTAAACCTACTCTAGTTTTACAAACAAAATTCTACATATGTTAATCTTCAATAGTGTTAGAAGATTAGCATAAAATTCTTCTTCTTTCTGTAGATGCTTAAAGAAGCTAAACAGTTCAGAATATTGTTTGTAGCTTCCATCAAAATTGATGGCAGTAGAACAAAGAAATTGTTGTCAAGCCTTCTATACAAGTGTCAAGCCTTCTATACAAGTCATAGCCTGTAAGAATCTTCATTCCAGAACATTTGAACAGGTAAAGTCATATTGGTATGCAGAAGCATAGCAAACCACTTATATTTAATGTCGGGTTTTTTTAAATAAATTTATAGACGGAAAATACAATTACGTCGATATAATCCATTATATTTACCTACAGAACACAAAAAACCTTCAGTAAAATGTAACATATTTACTGACGGAACAAAGAGTAATCGTCAATAAAATTACCTACGAAATTAGATAGAAAATTTTCGTCGGTAAATTCCTACGCCCTTGTCTGTCGAAATATTTTATCGCAAATTTTTATTACCGACAAAATTCGAATATTTTTTGTCGAT
>JANIPM010000231.1:16509698-16526045 GCA_027478405.1 Erythroxylum cassinoides
GCAAGAAAATAAAATGATTTCAAATTGCTTCATACTTGTTGCATTATTTCTTTTGATTGATCTAAGAAATCGTTACATGTTTGATACTTGAATTATTGATGATTATGAGATGAAGATGGAAATGGTTTTGAAATATATGATGCTTATGAAAATCATATTTCCGAAAAGTGCCTTTTTAGGCAATATATTTTGCAAGTCATAACATACGTATTATGTGGGTTTGTGGCGGTCCCCGAAGTAAAGGTAAGTGCACATTGACAAAAAGGCTTCTCCCATCACCTACCATGCTTTGTTATCACCCTAGAATGACCACCCATCACCTCATCATGGCTAATTTCGATTATCTATTCCCTCAATGCTTTGTTATCACCTAACATGAAACGATCTTTCCACCTCAACAGTTCCTTTTTTCACTGATACACATTAGACTTCAGTGTGCCATTTCTCAATTTACTAATTATTTCCTGCATCATGCGATCCTCTTCCCAACTCTTTTTAATCTCATCCAGTGATTCACCATATAACTACGTTACTGACATCATCATTATTTCCGCACTTGTGATTCTTGAAAGTGCATCTGCAGCGTTATTCTCCTTCCCACTCTGGTACTGCACTTCAAAATTATAGCCAAGCAATTTTAGAAGCTATGATTGTTAGAATGGAGTTGTCAGTCTCTGGTCTAACAAGTATTTGAGACTCCTATGGTTTTTCCTCACAATGAATGATTTATAGCTCATGTAGTGATGCCAATGCTTGATTGCCTTGATTATCGTCAGAAAGTCCTTCTCTAGGTTAACAATCCACAGTGTCTCCTTGCTAACGACTTACTGAGGAATGCTATAGGGTGGCCTTCCTGCTGCAGTACTGCTCTTGTTCCTTGTCCACTTGCATCTATTTCAATTACAAATGTCTTTGAGAAGTCAGACAATGTCAAAACCATTGCTGAAGTAATAACTCTTTTTAATTTCTCAAAAGGCTTCTATTTTCATTCTGCCATTCCCAACTTGCCATATGTTCATTCTTTATTAATAATTCTGTTAATGGCTTAGCTATCATCCATATCCTTTAATGAATCTCTGATAATACCCTGTAATTCCTAGGAATCCTCTGAGGTCCTTAATCCTTTTAGGTTCCAACTACTCTTTAACCATTTTAACCTTTTGGTAATCGGTGGCAACCCTCATCTCTGAAATTGTATAACCTAAATACTTAATTTGTTTTGACCCAAACACACACTTATTACCTTTTAAGAATAATTGATTCCTCCTCAGTGTCTCCATTGCTATTGAAATATGTTGAATGTGCAGCTATAATGACGGACTATATATCAAGGTACCGTTGAAGAAGACCATAATAAAATGGCACAGATACGGTTTGAATAGCTCATTCATCAGCCTTTGAAATGTTAAAGGAGCATTTGTTAGACCGAACGGCATGATGAGGAACTTGTAGCGACCTTCATGTGTCCTGAAGGCGGTTTTCGACATATCTTGCAGCTGCATTCAGATTTGATGGTATCCGGAGCGTATATCTAATTTAGTGAACCAACTAGCCCCGTGTAACTTGTCTAACAGTTCATCAATCACCGGTATCAAAAATTTGTCTTTCATCGTGTGTTTGTTCAACTCTCTGTAATCCATGCACATCCTTCATGAATCATCCTTCTTCTTTACTAAAACCATTGGCGACGTATACGGCCTGTAACCCTGTCGAATAAAACCTTACCTAATAAGATCCTGAATTGATTGTTCGATTATATCTTTATGTATCCCTGAGTATCTATACGGTTGGACATTGATGGCCTCAATTCCTTCCTTCAGCACTATCCGATGATTATATTGGCGGTTCGGAGGAAGTTCGGATGACTCCTGAAAAACTTCCACATACTTCGATAGAATAATGTTAATCTCATTGAATGCGCTCCATTGATCCGATGTCATTCTCATTTGCTGTAGCTTGAACTCAATCGGTGTTGATAGTTACATCATGAATAATTGACCACCCATTGCTCGATGTAGATGTTTATGGAATTCCTTGCTGGAGATGATCTTAGATCTTCCTTCTGGGTTCCCGTTTAACGTAACCAAGCCTCCCTCCCACTTGAACGTCATCGTTCGGTCCCTAAAGATGCATAAAACCTCATTCAATCCGCTCAACCATTGCACCCCTAATACGACATCGCATCCACCTAATACTAATACCAATGTGTCCATGGTTAATTGCACTTCTTGCATCATCCACATGAATCCTTTACAATACTTGTGACATTTCAGTTGTAATCCTCCCCCTACGGTGATGAGAATGGGCTCCATCTCTTGAAGCTGACATCGTCCCTTCCTTACAATCGAAGTGTCCATAAAATTATGGGTGCTCCCATTGTCGATCAATATATGTATCTTCCTTCTTTGGTGCACTGCAACAACCCTCATCTACTTAAATTCGGTGTTCCCCAATAATCCCAACATGGCCTGCACAGAAACCATTAGATTATCTTCTTCTTTTAGACTCCCCTCAAGTTCTTCCTTTTCTGCTTGAGGCAAGTTTTTTCCGCTATCATCATCTCCAATAATAGCATAAAACTGTAATTGACTCTTCTTACATTGATGGCTAATGCTATATTTTTCTTCACACTAGAAACAAAGGTCCTTTGCCCTTTTCTCATCGAAATTCTTGCTACTGAAATGCTTATGGGGTTTAAAAGTTCTTACCGTTGATGATGGTCGTAACGTCATGGTTGACGTAGGTAGTATTCTTTCAGATTGTGACCTCTGAATGTCATTAGTCGACTGTGAACCACTTGAGTTTGAATTGAAACTGCTATTATCATTCGCTCCTTTCATCATTGTTTTGTGTTTAAATGCCATGTTCCTCGTGGACCTCAAGATTGCCTCCTGTTTCCTAGCTAGCGTATAAGCTTGATGCAAGGAATGAGGCATATGTAATTTCACTGTCACTCCAATCTCTAGTTTAAGTCCTTTAACAAAAAACCTCACCAAATGTTCTTCAGACAGCGTCAACCTGTTGGAATGGTAATCGAATTGCCCACAATAGTCTAGGATTGTTCCCTGTTGTTTCAACTCCTTAAAATTACCTACCGGATCATCAAATATTTTTGCATCAAACTGTTGCTTCAAAGCCTTTGTGAACTCCTCCCATTCCACTACTTCTGTCTTGTTACGATTTCTAACATACAAATGATACCATTCATGAGCTTGTTCATCCATGTGTAAGATTGTCACACTCACCTTTATCTTCTCAGAAGTCTGATCCAACAAGAAAAACTGCTCGTATCGATACAACCACAGTTTAATGTTTTCACCATCAAATGGCGGGAACTCAATCCTGCTCCTTCTTGTAGGTGTTACGTTCCCGTCTTGCTCTTGTCTTACTGGACTACTCTGCGGTAAGGGTTCGGTCGTTCCGACCTCTCCTCCCTCTTTATGAAAATTATGCAAGAGTAAAGCTCTTAATTCTATTATCTCTTTTTTGACCTTTTTTGTTCTATTTTGAATCTCTAAAAACATCATCTCATTTCGATCTTGTGGCTCTAAGAACATTCTCTCCATCACACTCTTCAAACTTCCCTTTACTCTTCGTAACTTGGTGCCTCTGGTGCTTGCAGCTATCGTTGCTCTTTACAGGGTTGACTTCTCTGATACTAATGTTGTAGACTAAAAATGGATAATGGAATGCGTATAAGTTGCTACGATTTTGTCAGGAGAGGTGAGAAGAAAAATATCAAGAAGGAGAGAGAAACATAGAATCCATTGATTTAGATAGAGAAACAGATATAGATTTTTCATGCCGTTGTAGCCGATAGTATTCGGCTTTAATACACACTTATTATACTCTAGTCTCTCATCCAGCTTAATAGCACTGGACCTTTTATTTAAACGCTGCGTTTCGTCTTCCTTCTAACGTCTGTAACTATTTCTGTCTTTTTTATTATTACATATCGTCTTGCCCGCTCTTCTTTGTAATAAATTAGTGCTCGAGCTTAAGAATAAAAAGAAAAAGAAGATACTTTTTGTTCATATTTTCAGTCATTTTTTAAAATCAAAATGTGATGAGAGTTGTGTACGTATGAGGCAGGACAGATCATCAAAGTTGCTCCAATGGACAGGACCTATACTATGTATGAATTGGATAGACATGATTACATATTTACCTAAGAGCGGAAAGAAAATGAATGGAATGCGTAGGCAGTGTGAATTGTGAACATACAAGTCAACGTAATATTCGCCCAAAACCAATGGCAATTAATCCAAGGTTTCAGCTGCCAGACTCCGTCCACCATTCTGATTGCGATCCAGTGTTGCAAGGATTACGAACACAGTCACATATAGTTTTTTATTTCATAAAGTTCCTAAAATTTAAACATTAATAAATATGGTAATAATTGGCAGCGATTATGATTCAAATTTTGCTGCCTGTTGGTACAAACTCCAATCTCCCCGAAAGACCCTTAATTACATTGATTCATCTTCATTGTTACTGGTCCAGCACTTTTATATAGTAAGTCACGTGTAGTTGGACACTTTCAGCGTTGCCAAATAACATACATGAACTGAGAAGTATTGACGATATATGGCTGTCAGATTGACACTTGTGCATGTAATATTGATCTCAATTCCTTCTGGTGATAAGTGACCCCGCATGACCACTTGGCCTAACATGAACTTGACAGTGAACAATGAAAGACCACAGCTTTTCTGCACCTAAACTCACAGGAAAAAGAAGTCCCCATTGAGCCGAAGACTGTCACGGGTCATTCGTGTGCTTTTGGAAATTTCAATATCCAGGTTCTACATAGAACTAACTTATCAAGAAAAATATCATCTGCGTGTCCGTGTTAACGTAAGATCAGGCTTCAAGGTGTTTAAGTTAAGATTGGATACCTTTTTATGATATTTCATTTTGTTGTTTGCACATCTGGTTATAAAAGAACTTATTTTTTTGTTTAAAAAATATTATGAAGAAATAAGTTTGGGTTTGAAACTTGAAATAGATTTATACCAAATAAACTTTTTCTGATAAATGATCAAGTTGACCAAAATATTGTATTCTAAGAAGACCTAGAAAATAAAGCACTAGTTTCTTTATGTAATGACGCGCTTAATCAATATGTATGAGCCATAAATTGACATGGTTCAACAAAAGCTTTAATTAGAAGCTTTGACAACGATTTATTACAACATAATAGTCCACTTCACCCTTTTAACAAAAGTGATTGAAATTGTACACAGCTACATGATTAATTATTTTCCCCGGTAGACAGGAGGAAATCCATATGTCACTTGTCCGTTTCAGCTGACTAATTCTTCAAAGCTTATTTTGTTACAGCTGTGTCTACAAAAGTAAGAAAAAGAAAACTGAGGAATCAGAACCCATAAGATCCAATCCAATGCCGTAACATGGCCGCCATAATTGTCATTCAAAAACAACTAGCCACAAATAAACTTTCTAAATTCATTTGGGTTGAGCCAAACTCCAAAAGATGTTTTATAAAACTTAATTCTATACTTTGGGAAGATTCTCTTTTCACGTAAGTAATTAGCATCGTGCATGGTCCCAATGCATATTGAAAAATGGTAAACCCTAACTCTCCTTTCAAATATCTTGTGCCACGCCACTACCCACAGCTTTTTGCTTTTTGTCCTATCAATGCTAACTTGTAGCAATGTGGCCTATATAAACAGCCCTTCTCTTCTCCATCATTCCATCGTCTCAAACTCCACTTTTCTTCAATACCAACAGAAACATAGCTCCATGGAGAAGCTCATTCTCGCTCTTTTGAGTGTTTTTTTATTTTGTTTTGTAGGATTTGTGCGTGGTGCCACGATAAGTTCATGCAACCAAACCCCTTATCCTGAAGTATGCAACCATTTCATCGGCTCCAATGTCTTGGATGCCCAATTTGGGACTCCACTGGCGTTTCGTGACCAGTCACTTTTAGTTGCAACCACCCAAGCCATGGAGGCTCATAATTTGATCTCTGCTATGGACTTGAGTTCATTTGATCAGCGAGCCAAGTTGGCATGGGCAGATTGCTTAGAGTTGTATCAGGACACTGTATATCATCTCAAAAGATCAATCAACTCTAACAATCCTATCGATGCTCAAACTTGGCTAAGTGCTGCAACTGCTAACCAACAGACATGTCAAAATGGCTTTATTGATTTTAACTTAGTCTCCCATTTGGACTCACTTCCATATATGCTAACCAACTTCTCAAAGTTGCTTAGCAATTCATTGGCCATAAACAACGCCATAGTTTTTTCTTCCTCTTCCCTATACAGCACCAAAAAACAAGGTGGTGGCCGCCGATTACTTAACGGTGACTTCCCTTCGTGGGTTTCCACCGGTGATCGAAGGCTTCTCCAAGCTGGTGCTGCACCAAAGGCCAATATTGTGGTGGCACAAGATGGTTCTGGGAATTACAAGACCATATCAGAAGCTGTGGCTGCATCGGTCAGTCAACGGAGCGGGACTCAAAGATTTGTTATATACGTTAAAAAGGGAATTTACAAAGAAAATGTAGTGATCAAGAGGAAAATCAAGAATTTAATGTTTATCGGAGACGGGATTGATGCTACGATTGTTACTGGCAATAAGAATGCTCAAGATGGCTCCACAACATTTGCCTCAGCGACTTTCGGTAAGAGTTCTGCTCGATATATATAAATTTTATAGTTTAAAACAAGTAGTCATTTGACCACCAGATTCCTATTAGAAGCCGCTATTGACTAGTTTTGGTTGTCCATTCTTACGAACCTCCATTTCCATGTTATCTATATAATCTTATTATTTGTATCACTCTAGCTGCGTGGAAAAGTGCATGCCTATATTCTTTTACGTAGACACACATACGTCCTATATTGTGAAGTGGGTAAGAACATAAAACCCTATTTGTTCATGCAAAATTGGAGACATTTATAGTTGCCCACGAGTAACATCTTTCTAGCTAATATTTGCCTTTTTACATTAAAAAAGATAAAAAATCTACCCAAGTCTAGATGCTGACAGGTTTTAAACATAAATCAGGTGGAAGCAGTAAACAAAAACTATGCCAACTTTTCTTTATTGATGGATCGGTGGCGTTGCTTTTTTCTAAGTTTATTTTAAACCTTTCCCATTAAATTATCTGATATGTAACATTAAGATCTCTCCATGCATTTAGAAAAAGCAAAGTCTCTTTTTTTGGTCAATTATAGGAAACTGGGGACATAGCTACCATAGTCAACCATATTATAGCACCTAGTTGAATAATTGACAATATATTATCTTATATCATCTTATCTAATTTCCGTATGAATAACACGACACTCCTTTCTTTAAATCTATTTTCTCTCTTTTGCACCATCAAAAGCTTCAAAACAATACAGTAATAACTTTAGTCAACTGGTGTAAACGATTAATCACTTCATTTATGGCTGTCCCTATAGTTAAAAATTAAAAGAAAACAATAATGAATTTGAACATAAATTAAAAGAAAACAATAATGAATTTGAACATCATGGTCTTCCATAATTCTTGTCTAGAATACTAGAAACAATACATCTTTTTACTCACGCATAAAATTACTTGGTCTTCCTAGGTGTTTCTGGCGATGGCTTCATCGCCAAGGACATGACGTTCGAGAACACGGCAGGACCACAGAAACACCAAGCAGTAGCCCTCCGGTCTGGCTCCGATTTCTCAGTTTTCTACAGATGTAGCTTCAAGGGCTATCAGGACACCTTATATGTGTACGCTCTCAGACAATTCTACAGAGACTGTGACATTTATGGAACAATAGACTTCATATTCGGTGATGCGGTTGCTATGATTCAAAACTGCAACATATACGTAAGGAGACCGATGAGTAACCAATGGACCACCGTCACTGCACAAGCCAGAACCGACCCTAATGAGAACACCGGCATAGTTGTACATAATTCTGTGGTTACTGCAGCGTCGGATTTGAGACCCGTCCAGGGTTCGATTAAGACATATTTGGGGAGGCCATGGCAGAAATATTCAAGGACTGTGTTCATGAAAAGTACTTTGGATAGTCTTGTCGACCCTTCTGGCTGGTTACCGTGGAGTGGGAATTTTGCTTTGAGTACTTTGTATTATGCCGAGTATATGAACACTGGGGGAGGCTCGGGTACTTCGGGTAGGGTTAAGTGGCCGGGATATCATGTTTTAACTAGCCCCACAGAGGCCGGGAAATTCACTGTCGGGAACCTTTTGGCCGGAGGATCTTGGATTGCGGCCAGTGGAGTGCCTTTCGTTTCAGGGTTATAAGTTGCCGTTGAAGGAATGAAGATTGAGGATAAAGGTGTTTTCGTGATTTGCAACTGTGATAAGATGGTGACCTAAAGTGGCTAAGTTGTCACATACTAGTCTTCGGCTTCTTGTGAACTGTATGGCTACTACTAGCTAGCTATTTGTGGAACAAATTGTGGTAAATTATACTTGTTTTCCCGTAAATTTATTGATCTACATAGACCAGGAACATGATTCAAGACGCCTTGTAATAAATTATTAAGACAAGAACATAATTGTATACTGTTTTCGTTGTCTATATACAAGGATTTAGTTGTGCATTTTTCCTATTCTTTTTTTAAATAAAATTTTTTCAATAAGAGAAAATTAAGACTATGGTCTTCCTCAATTTGCTAGTCATGAACATAACTTATCTTAAATGTGCGTTCTTTTTCTTTCATAAGAAAAGGCGAACAAATATATAAGACCTAAAAAAAATTCAAATTCTTACTTATGTCTTAATTTTAACATGTCTTGAATAATAAAGCTTATTCAATAGTCTATTTTAGGCTTCGAGTTAGCTCTCAAAAGAGAATTTAAAATATTTTGATTTTATATTATATTTCGATATTGCAACCATTCTTGTAAGAAAACACCTTGTAAGTTACAAGGTGTGTTAGGAATCCCACATCGAACAACTATAAGATCATTAAACAATTTATAATAGTATGCAAACCTCCTCCTCTTGAACTAGCTTTTGGGGATGAGTTAGGCATTTCTAATATGGTATTAGAGTCAAGTCAGTTTGTCTCGATGGTTTGAGGCGGTGCCCGATTATGTCCCTTTGTCTAATATGTCCATCAGATATTCAGTTCTGCTCTAGACTGAGAGGGATGCGTCAAAAATCCTACATCAAACAACTATAAGATAATTAACAAAAATAAAAAGTTAGCAGAAAAATTAGAGGAGAAAATTATGAATAAAAAAGAACAAAGCAGTAAATTAAATATTTGTAGGAAAAGCAGAAGAATGGAGGCCGGTGATTTGAAGTAAAAGTAGAGATTTGACACAATAAACGAAAGGGCGTAAGAGAAAACAAATAGAGCTACTTACTCTTTTGCCTAAGAACTTTGACTTTTAATACCACGTCTATTCAGATAGTGTTGCATGAGAACATCATGATTTGCCGTGTAATGTTAAGCTGGCCTATTCATTGACAGCTATTATGCATCAATCAAATTAACAAATTTGATCTCATTATATTATACTATTTATTTAACTTCAGCAACACTCAGCCTCAATTGAATTTCTTAATCAAATGCCATATGAGCCCAACTCCATTGACACAAAGTTAAACTGATTTATAACATAATCCTGTAGTCATAATATATATATAAATATACACACCAGCACATAGGCAGGCATATGCAATTGTATATATTCATGTAGAATCGAATTTCCAAAACTGCTAGGTTGTTTATTTATGTATATACTTTGTGTACTATCCACATTCAACAACTGCTGCTTGGTTTATTTACGCGGTTACAATTAGACCGCTGAAGCCAAGATATCAACGGCAGAGAGCATAATCCGAATTGGATGGTGATGCATAATTATGTATTTGTCTTTCGTCGTTCTCTTGAAAGGCAAGACTTTGTCTATGTGGATATAAAAGGGTTAGCCTAGCAAAGTGGTTGAGACTCGTTCTTCGATCCACTAATGGTCCCTGTTCTAACACCAAAATCAGTGGACTCAAATGACAAATACTAAAATTTCAAACGTAATGATGATTATAATGAAAAAAGTCACAGCAATTATTGCTTGAGTTTGAATGTGACGCATGCCGGTTTGTTTCATATCGATCAGTGACATAATCTTATCTTATACAGCCTTAATGGACCAATGCCAGTTAATTATGATCGTGACCTTTGCTTGAGAAAGTGACCATACTATTTATGATTTAGAAGCATTCCTACGTTATTGAATGGGAGAGACAAGCTTAACTAATTAATAAGGACTTAATGCGCGTTACCCTTGTTAAGCTAATCTTTATCCTCATCATCCTGTAAATTCAAATAATGCAATCTTTTTTTTATATTTTAAATATGTAATCTTCATTTATATTTCTGATATATATAATCTTCATGAGGTAGACGTAATTTTCATATGATAGCCTATGTTATGTATGCATAAATATATGTAATCTTAATACTGATGTACCGATACAAAATAATACACGAGGAAACATTATATCTCTTTATTCTTGATACGATATTAGAGTGCGCATTTGATGCAACATAATGAGTCATAATCCTATTATTCTTCTTTTTACCTATATTGCCAATTAAAATTTGGTTGTTAAACTTCCATACCTCTGTGCTAAACTAGCGTTCCCTACCTTGACCCATGCTCCAACTTCTGCACCAACTATCCTCAAACCACCATCTACGGATAATGCAGGCGCAATGCATACTAGAGTAGCTTAAAACAAAGTGAGTAGAAACCCACTTGCCCAAAATAACATTGATATGTTCCAAAGTCCGAGGCTGATGCTCCTGTCTCCCTATTTAAGGTTCTCCAACCAGGATGAAAAAGTGGCAAACAACTATTGTGTGCTATTTTCTTGATAAGAGATTATCATTCCCCCAAGTTAATCATTGGGTGAATATTAACAGGAGACTGTTGGGGTTGGAAAGTGTCTTGATAAGTGAAGAAGATTTCTTGTCTTTAAATTTTCCTTAGAAGATAATGCGGACAAGGTGATTGAGCAAGAACCCTGGATAATCAAGGTAGACGTATAATTGTTTAAAAATGCAGACTAAGGCCATCATTAGATAAGACTAGGATGAACTTCATTCTTATTTAACTTCCACTAGGTACCTTTTGAATACTAGTTTTTCATAGGATATGAGCCACATTCCTCGTTCCATCAGGTGTGCCCCCACCAAAAACTTTAGGAGAATAGGTTTTCCCTGATTATGTATTGAAGTTGATCTCAATAAAGACTCCATGAGGTTATTAAGATCAAAATGTTAGTTGATGATGGAATATAAGTAAATGATACATTAAAAGTCTCTTATCTATAGAAACCAATAAAAAGAGACCAAGTTCAGATTTGAAACCAAAGGATAAAGTAAATCTACAAGATGCCTATACCTCAAAAATCCAGAATTCAGAAGAGATACGATGAGGCTAATGTTCGCTCTATTGATCTTTTTATAAATGAGGCCAAGTAAATGCCTAGTCGGCCTAGATACCTCTCTAAGTTTCTCTTTAAATTCTATAAATTTTATATCCTAGATATCTCTTTAGATTTTTTTGATTGTGTTATTAATCTTTTAATTTCTAATCCAAAATCTAGATATCTTTTTAGGTTTTAAATTTGGTTTTAAATCTTTTCAATTGCCAAAGTCTTTTAATATTCCAACCAATTTAGTTTTACCCCATTCATTTCATTCTTTATTTATTTAACTACAAATGATAGACAATATTAAGGCCAATTATACACTTCTAAGATGCATAAAGAGGGGCATTTTACTTAATTTTGTCCAACTCTATTTATACCTTTTTATTTATCCATCAAGTTTATTTTAAATATACACATATAAGATTGTATTTATATCCATTTACCTTCTGTCTATTTACACTTTCATCATGTTTAATTTTTATTTCATTTTACTTTATGAAGTTTAATTTTGATTTTTATTAATTTTTATTGCATTTTAATGTATGAAGTTTAATTTCATTTTTATCATTTTTATTTCTATTATTTTAAATTATAATTAAATACTAATTACTATTATTTATCCTTTCTAAAAGCTCAATAACAAATAAGTTACTTCTTAGGTTTGCCCATAGGATAACGTATCTTGTTGGAAGTTACCGTAAGACAACTTTCTCAAGTGACCTAAAAATTAATGATCGAGGCTAGTAACTTCCCATTTATATACAACTACTTAAAGCTGATATTATTAGGGAAAATTATTAATATAGAAAATTCTCATGCATTAGTTAATTACGCATTGATGCTTGATGGATGTATCAGATTAAAAGAAAGGCAAACATAAAATTGTTCCTCTCTTTACCTTAATTTATACGTTTAAGAAAAACTTACACATTTTTCAAAAAAGTGCATGTAAACTAAAGAAGGGAGAAGGGGAGAGAAATCCATTTTTCTACATAGAGAAGGTAATTGTTATTAAGATCAAACATTATGTCTTCTTCGTCAAATCCAGGTATGTGAAAATTATTAGTTTCAAGATCCTTTATAATATAGAAACAAATCAATTTTTCCTTACATGTGGTATCAGAGCATAGTTTAGAAACCTATAATTTTAAATCTAAAATAGTGAATAATTATTGATGAAGAACCTATCTATGATGAATAATGTCTTCCACGTATGATTCACCTATGAAATTTCCCTATATAGCATCTTTGTGAATTACGTGTCTGAAATCTAAAATAACTGTCCATAAATGCAATAGGATAGGGATATAAATTATGAATAATGTCTTCCACCTATGATTCACCTATGAAATTTACCTATATAGCATCTTTGTGAACTACGTGTTTGAAATCTAAAATAATTGTCCATAAATGCAATAGGAGAGGGATATAAACTATGCACTTGTAACAATATGAAGAAGTATGACAATATTGCTATGAATTTTATATTATTTGTTTCTCTCACACTGTGTGATTCCCAAGATCTACCCATATCTATATGTGCATTTAATTTGTGTTGTCTTTTGTCTTGTATGCATTTAATTTGCGTTGTCTTTTTGTCTTATATGCATTTAAATGAAAAACCATAATTTATATGCATGATCTTATGTTAGAATATATATAGTTTGTAATCACCAAAGTGACCAAGCTAGAATGATTAAAAAATTATCCATAAAATAGCCATTTATTCATGACACCCATGAAATGCCAATTTGGAAAATCGATGAATAAATGACGTTAATTGATTATTAGAACTTTAGGATTTTCCCAAAGGAAAATCAATTATTCCATGATCGGTGAGCATGATTGAAGAAATTAAATTTCTTAAGTCAAATATATTTTGTTTATCCAAAGATGACATTTGTGTTTGGTTAATAATTTTGATTTCTTGATAATGATGAAAAGTGGCATTTATTTTTGATTGTGTGTTGTAGTCTATACCCAAAGGTGTTTTATAATATACTCTGAGGTTTGATTTGAATCTATTATAGAATTAATTATGAGTATCTATGTTTTATTTGCGGCAATTTCGTTTCATTCACAAGCTTCTTTTGTTACTATATTTAATGGTTTGTACTTCTCTTAATGGAATGAACAAGTCAATTTTCACTTAGGTGTATTAGACCTTGACTTGACACTTTTGGAAGAAAAGCCTATTGCTATTACTGATTTAAGCAGTAAGGAAGAGAAGTCCAAATATGAAGCTTAGATATGGTCTAACAGATCGAGTCTTATGTTTATCCGAATGACTATAGTGAATAACATCAAGACTACTATTCTACAAACAAAACATGAAAAGGAATACCTAAAGTTTGTGGAAGAACACTTTCATTTTGTAGTCAAGTAACTTGTTGGTACACTAATGGCACAACTCAAGACCATGAAGCTTGATGGGTCGCGAACTATGCAAGAATATACCATTGAGATGACTAATATAGCAACAAGATTGAAGACATTGGTATGGCTATAGATAACTCATTTCAACTTCAGTTTATTTTGAACTCCCTGCCACCTAAATATGGTGCCTTTCAAATTAACTATAACACTATTAACGAAAAGTAGGAAGTTAATGAATTGACTGACAAGCTTATTCAAAAGGAAAACAGAATAAAGAACATGGGAATACATTCAGTTAACCTCACATTTCAAGGAGCTAGTAAAGCATCAAAGGTAAAAGCAAAAAGTTTTAAGAAAAAGAAAAGGCTTGCTAAAGCACCTCAGGCTGAAAAGAAGGAACATAATGATGGTAGGTGTCGGTTTTGTAAGAAAGAAAGGCACTATTAGAAAGATTGCATTAAATGTAAGGCATGGTTCGAAACGAAAGGTAGATCTAATACTTTTGTATGTTTCGAATTTAATTTAATTTATGTTCCTCGTAATACTTGGTGCCTTGATTCTGGAGCTACTATTTATTTATCCAATACAATGCAGAGATTCTTCACGATTCAAACTACAAGCCAAACTGAGAATTTCCTGTATATGGAAAATTATAATAAGGCTCGAATTGAAGGCATGGGGACTTATCGTTTGGTTTTAGATACTGGTTATTATTTAGACCTATTAAAGACTAATTATGTACCTTCAATTTCTCGGAACCTTATTTCTATTTCAAAGTTGGATGATTATGGTATTAGTTTTAATATTGGACATGGTTGTTTCAATTTATATAAGAATTCTAGACTTATTGGTTATGGTAGTCTTATTGATGGTTTATATAAATTGAAATATGATGATCAATTTTCTGAATCCTTACTTATTGTGCATCAAAATATTGGAATTAAGCATAGTATGCTTAATGAAAGTTCAGCTTTTCTATGGAATAAATGTTTGGGTCATGTATCCAAAGAAAGATTAGTAAAAAATGATAAGTTCTCAAAGAATAAGGAAATTAACTATTTTAAGTGACTATGAAGTTTGTTTGCAAGAATCAGATCTTGATATTGGAATTAATAAAGATCCGGTTTCATTTTCACAAGCCATAGAATGTGCTGAGTCAGAAAAGTAGGTTGTTGCCATGAAGGAAGAGTTAAAATCCATGAGTGGCACAAAGTTTAAGATATCATTAAATTGCCATAAGGTTCCAAACGAGTTGGGTGTAAACGGGTTTTTAGGACCAATCTTGACTCGAATAATAATATTGAATGATATAAGGCTAGACTTATTGCTAAATACTAAAAAAGGATGGCTTTGATTATAAAGAGATATTTTCACTTGTCTCAAAGAAAGACTCATTGTATATTATTATGGCACTGGTAGTTCATTTTAATTTAGAGTTACATAAATGGACGCGAAAATAGCCTTCCTGAATGTAAATCTTAAAGATGAAGTTTATATGGACCAACCTGAAGATTTTTCAATTGAAGGAAAAGGTCGTATGATATGTAAACTTAAGAAATCAATATATGGACTCAAACCGGTTTCTAGGCAATGGTATATTAAGTTTAATGATACCATCACCTCTTTCGGTTTCAAAAAAAATGTTGATTGTCGTATATACCGAAAGATCATTAGGAATTTTATTTTTAGTCCTATATATTGAAGATATCTTAGTTGTTACTAATGATTTGGGTATGTTGCGTGAGACAAAAGATTATCTCTCAAAGAAATTTGAAATAAAAGATATAGGAGAGACATCTTATATGATAGAAATTGAAATCTTCCGTGATAAATCACAAGGATTATTGGGATTGTATTTAAAAACCTATATTTAAAGAATTCTAGAGATATTTAATATGAAAAAAAAGGTTCTTTTGGAATTGTTTCGGTTCAAAAAGGAGATAATTTAGTCTTATGCAATGTCCAAAGAATGATATAGAACGAAAGCAAATGGAATCAATTCCTTATGCTTATGTTGTGGAAGGTCTAATGTATGCACAAACTTGTAACATCGGATATTAGTTTTGAGGTTGAAATGCTAGGTAGGTATCAAAGTAACACCTGAATTGATCATTGGAAAGCTGCAAAAAAAGTTTAAAGATATCTTCAAGGAACAAAGAATTACTGTTGGGCACCGTTTTTGGAACCCAACCCTTAGCTCTAATACCACAACTATTGGGCACTGTTTTCGGAACCCAACCTTTGGCTCTGATACCACAACTGTGACACCCACATAACCCCTGGAAGGATGTATGAATGCCACACAAAACAGTATACCAAACCAACGTATACAAAAACTTCCAGTAAACAATCCCAGCAAACATACATTAAATTACATAGTACTTAACACAAACTCGCTGAAAAATCTAAACCACACTAAAGTATCATTGTTATAAACTTACAAACAAATCCACATACACATATCAGATACAAGCCAAAAAGTCAAACAAAAAATTTACATTATTTTCAAAACAATACTCAAACTTCATTGGCTA
>JANIPM010000231.1:16526145-16540916 GCA_027478405.1 Erythroxylum cassinoides
AATTCTTCTATTCTTTACACATGAATAATCGCCAAAATTTCTCATTTCATATTTCTAAATTCCAAGAAAAGTTCGGGATCCAACAATTACATGCTCATGTATAGAAGATCTAATCACTTACAAGTGATTAGATACCCAGATTCAGATTTTGTTGAATGCATTGATAGTAGAAAGTCAATTTATGGTTATTAGTTCTTTCTTACCGAAGGAGCAATATCATGGAAAAGTTCTAAATATTATGTCATAGCCTCATCCACCATGGAAGCAGAATTTGTGGCATGTTTTGAAGCCACAATATATACATTACGATTGCAAAACTTTATTTTAGGACTTGAGGTTGTCGATACCATTACTAAGCTGCTGAAAATTTATTGTGATAATTATGCAACGGTAAAATGACAAATACTCAAGATGTGCCAAACATATGGATTTAAAGTATTTTTGTCGTGAAGGAGGAGACTCAGAAATCGATAGTGCCTATTAAGCATATTAGAACAGATCTCATGATAGTAGATATGTTAACTAAAGATTTACATTTAAAGAACATGTACAAAGAATAGGTCTTGGTTATCCTTTTGAATGATGTATCTAATGAAGTTGACACTTTGAGCTCATTGATGTGATTATGATATAATTGTTTTTAGTTATAGTGTGAACATAATTGTATTATGACATGTCACAACTTGAATTTACTAGAAAAATTAGTGTAGACCATGATGAAATTTATGTCATTTAGAAGTCTAGTATGATAAAACATTGGTATTTTTGGTATATGCAAGAGAATATATTATGTAATAAATATAAAACCGTCATAGCTCACATTTAGTATTTTATCATATTTAGATCATTATGATATTTTGAGAACGAGTTTCGATACTTAATTGTAAATGCATCATATTTATGCATTGGTTTCATCCAATTTTAAGCCAAGTAGGAGAATGTTGGAAGTTACCGTAAGGCAACTTTCTCAAGTGACCTAAAATTAGGGATTAAGGCTAGTAACTTCTCATTTAGATAAAACTACTCAAATATGATATTATTAGAGAAAAATATTAATATAGAAAATTCTCATTCGTTGATTAATTACGAATTGATACTTGATGGATGTATCATATTAAAAGAAATACACATAAAATTGGTCCTCTTTTTGCCTTAATTTATACATTTAAAAAAAAACTTAGAAAAGAGCATGTAAACTAAAGAAAGGGAGAAGGGGAGAAAAACCAATTCTCTACGCAAAGAGGGTAATTATTATCAAAGATCAAATATCGTGCTTTTTCGGTTAAATCCAGCTATGTGAAAATTATTAATTTGGAGATCCTTGTAGAGAAAATCAATTTCTCCTTACATATCTTTCATATAAAGTTCCCATTTAAGTATTAGCTGATACAAGTATTACCTGCATGGAAAGGAAAGAGAAAATTGTTAAGGAGTATATAAGGTAATAGAAATTCGGTAGTTTATTAGATGGTCTGTACATACTTAACGATTACCTTAGAAAATATAACTAAAGTCTCCATTTTTCCACTAGCTCTTTCTTGTTAAATAAACAAGACGAATTCTGCCCGCATGCAATTGATAAAAGTTTCCACCAAGGCTCTTCATTTCATCCATCAAAATCAACTATTTTTTAAAATAAAACTAGTGAGGTGGGATGAAGTTTGTTCCACTAAATTTATCTACAAGTGCTGTACACTTCCTGCTATGTATATTCCAAATAGGCGTGTATCTTAAAGCCATCTATCTTAGATATTAAAAGAAAATTGGGGTTGAAAACAACACCAAATGGGCCAATTCATGCTTCCGATTGGACACTATTCCAACTTGTTAGACAGTCACCCAACACGCATATATGTAATACAATTCCTTGTTCTTGCATAATTGGAATATACACTTGCATCCTGTCACTTTTATCTTATCACGAAGTACATGGATAACAGGATAAGGATGTAAAAATTGAGATTGCTGTTCTTAAATTAAAAAATGTTAAAAGGATCTCGAGACAAACTCCAAACTTCGGTGACATGTTAGTATGTCCAAACTCTCCGACGCTCTCTATGTTGATAACAAGCCAATCGGTTGTCATGGTAGCTCTCGAAAGGAAAGCTCAAGCCGAAGGTTGTACGTTTCGACTTAGATATTCAGCCCAAGTGGTGACATATTATCAGGCCATTACATCTTTAAAATATGCAGTCGAAAACAACGCCCTATGGGGCTGATGCTTATCATACTACAAGATGTTATACAATTCCCCAGCATGCATAAATGTATTTCACTTCCTTGTTCTTACATCATTGTAATAGACACCTCGATTCTATCCTTTTCAAACCAAGTCATATCTGTCCAAATTGATAACAATATTAAAAAAAGATCCAAGACTGCCAGAGTCACTAGGATCATAATCACAGACTAAATTCAAACATAGGTGATTTGTCACTACCTCTGAGACCTGACATTCTGTTAGAGTTGATTGTAAATTCTCCAGGACCAATCATTAAGTTGAGCCGAAGGGCGGCCGCCGCAATCAAAGAGAAATACTGCCAAATCAAGTACTTTTATGCAGGAGTCCAGATAGAAAATGGGGGTTTCTATTTGATTGATTTTGCCTTTCTCGAGCACTTACGTACAGACCAGAAGAATAAGAAAAATAAAAGATCACAGGGGCATGTACAAAATATTAATGTCTGAATCTTGGTTTAGTTCTTTCCGGATTCTAGCTTGGCAGTCAAAATGTTCTGTTTCTTTTTTCTTTTTAAGTCAAGATGGCTTAGCTTGAAAACTTTTTGACATTGGGAAATCACTTTTTGTCAATATAACATAACCCCAACTCCATCTCTTCACTTTCAGAAGTAATAGCTAAACGTGCGACTGCTTTTGAAGGTTGATGTCTCTGAACATATTTGCCAGCTTTGATTAATTTCAACATAGTTGATTGAGTAAAAAACTCGGATTTTCTAAAATCTGATAGAAGGGACGAAATCAATCATAGTATATAATTAGTTACCGATAAAGGGATTGAAGAATGTCTCCTCCACAAGAAAGATATTAATTAATATGCTGGTCCAATGAATCCTATAACCCAAAAAAGGAAATGTTAGAAAGAACCTGAGGTCTTCCGCTGAATGAATAGCTAAATTCTCCCTCAGGTGTTTTTTGGAGCCAAGAAAGGCCATTCTGGACCAGAACAATCAGCCCACTGCTATGAATGTTCAACAGAAAAAATGCAGGGTCATGCATCACTAGATGATTAAACATCCTTCAACAGCACAGGCTCCAACTTGCCCTGTGAATGCATGTCATAGCATCTCTCTGTTTTGATACTAAAGTAAGATGCTTGAAAGTAATCTGCAGAATTCATCTTCTTGTTTTTTTCATTCTCAAAAGCTCAACAAAATGAGACTTGTGGAGTAATAATAAGAGGAAGATTTCATATTATTTCAGCAAAAACTGTATCTCAGCACATTATTTGGTTTAAGATTTATGCATTGCGTCAGGCCACAGAAAGACAGTTGTGAACGTCACCCGAGTCCCTCAATATGTTGTCATACACTTCAGCATATCTCATCAAAATTCAATAATTTTCACACACAAAATCATACGTCTATGTAATAACAGTTGGAGCACATCTGCCAGTGAATTCCTGCATCTTTGAAAGTTTAAGAGCGACCTCCACCTGCAAGCACATGCATCAATATCAGCAGAAAAATAAACAAGGCATGGCAAGCTAAGGAAACAAAGTTCAACATATCCTACAAGTGGAGCAAGTGCTTCTTGAGAATCTCCTCCTGTTTTGGCTGGATCCTTCTCATACTGCTCAATGTAGAGACGGATCGTTGCACCCTCTGAACCAGTTCCCGATAGGCGGAAAATCTGCATTCATGTTTATATGTCAACTTGTCAGTATATGCTTAGAACAAGTATGACAATTGAATATCTGACATATATCTCCCCCTCCCAGCTCTCCTCTCCAACTGTAAAACATGTCTCAGTTCAGAGCAACATAATTCTAGAAGAGCCCAAGAACATCTGTCTCTCACTTCAGAGCAACAAAACCGTAGAAGAGCCCACTACCATTTTCTCTTTTATAATTGACTAGATTCAGGGACAAGAAAGACTGACAAGGTAATGATTGTTGAATACTGCAAGTTGCCACAATATGTAAGCAAAGGAGTAGGGCTACGGTACAATTTAAGGATCACTACAGCTGTCACAAATTGACAACATTCTTAATGTCACCCAGAAAACTCATGATTCAGACATATTTGCACAAGTTGTATAAACCTCACTTGAGACTAGCACAATTAAGATAACTCATGATTCTTATAAACCAGCACAACTAAGTGATTTATAGGGACAATTGCCTGTACATGAACAAAACAAGGTTTGGGTCGAATTCTCTTCTTTTCTTCCCCATTTATTGATAAAAACTTCGCAAGCTGAGTTAAAACTCAAATCCCGTTAAGAAAATGGTTTTTGTAGAGCTTAAAGCCAGTACCTGCTAAGGTCTTTTAGAAGAGAAAAACAAAGTGATGCAATTCCTAAATACTAATACTAAATAATTACAGGAACATCAGATAAAGCTGGAAGGATGTTGAGTTTCGGATAAAGCTGGAAGGATATTGAGTTTTCTTCTGGTTGAAGATGTCGTATATAAAACTGAAGGATATGGAGTTTTCTTTTGTTTGAAAATGTGAATTCTTGTTTACAATTATTATGTACACCCATCTATCCGACCAATACTTTACTAAACAGCCAGCAATTACCTTTATGCAATTTATTTTACAAATTTCTTTAAACAGTAATTAATCATTATGGTTATTGATCACATTATTAAAGTCTCTGATACTTCAAAATACTCACCAGCTTTGTGCACAGCCATAGCTAACAGCACTCAAGTTCATATCTATTTATTCCATATGATCTAATTCCAAGCTCTACTTGGAACAAAAGCAAAAGCGAGTCGGCTTACCAATCGTGAGCCATCCTCAAACAAATACCGAATTCCCTGGTGGCTTGAGATAGAACCATCAACAGGATCTTTATATTCAAATTCATCACCATGAACAACCTTTGAAACATCTGATCGTGCTTTCTTCACAATACTATCAGAAAAAAGATGCATTGCCAGTAAGATTGTGTGCAATTAAGCCAAAGGAACAAGAGATTAAAACAGAGAATTAAAAATCCCTTTGGACACCATAATCACATGATGAAGTTCAACATAAATTCTGAATGCAAAATGTGCAATTAATCCAAGACGGAGAGGAGAAGAAAATAAAAAAAATAATCAAAAAATACAACAGGGCACCACAATAGCAAAATGATGCCCAGATGAAGGTTTTTCGAACTTAAAATGTGAATGCAAGAGCACCTAAGTTCATGCCAATATTAGTGTGCATTTATGAAAGTTGATTTTCAAGATATATCTGAACCATAAGCAAGTTTCAAACAATTCTGCATAAGCACCATATACAATAACTAATTTTCCCACTTACGTTATCATATCTAAATTGGTTGTCTTTGAACAAAATGGATTGCATGATAAACACTACTAATAACAGTTGCTTTTTATATTTAGATGATCATCTCTAAGAGTTAACGTGTTTTAACAAACTACTTCATCAAATAAATTTGTGGGACAAAAAGTCATTTCAACTTGGTTGATTTTTAAAGAGTAAATCTTAAAATAGACTCCAATGCAGCTAAATAAAACATGTTCTTTTTAGCTTAGACCAAAACCTTATCTTAGATAGCTGCAGTTTCTTTCAATTCACATGTACTCAGTTAATGATCCACTCATGGTTCTCAGCTTCTTGTAAACATTTACCATATCATATTTTTAAGTTATTTTAGACTCAACTTTCCTAATAGGGGATACATGTTGTCCATAACACAGACAACTTCTACTAGTTCCACTTGATTCCAGAAGAGATTAACTAAAAGTTTTTTATAAATTTCTGAAAAAAAAAAAAAACAAGGCATGCCCTATGCAATCAGATCTTTCGCACCATCACTAACCCATTAGTGCAAGTTTCCCAAGGTATTCAACACCATCCTTTTATCGCTGACTTTAATTCTGTTACTTTTAGATATTTCTAAGCTTGATTTCATACACCAACCTATATCTTTGTCTATCTGCTTAGGGATAACAAGGGAAAAACATTATCCATACAGCTAAACAAGTGAAGCATTGCCTAACTGATGATGATTTTTTTTTCAAATGAAATATTTATTACAATGATGCTAGTAAGACCTGAGTATATACCCAAAAAAAGCACATGCAGTTAAGGCCACACCAAAACAAAATATTGATCATTAGATTACAAACTAAGGGCTAAAAATAATCCCATCCAAAAATGAAAATCACTTATTCCCATCACATAACCCGGCAAGCAAACCCAATCATCAGAAAGCTTGAACTAGACTTCATGGAATGGAAAGGCAAAGCAAAACGTGGGCCAATTTCTGTTCAATGTTATAAGGGAACTCCAACCAAGCTTTGATAGCAGATTGCTTAAACAAAATATCACAGAAAACTAAAAGAATTTGTATTAAGTGGAAATATGGCTCGAATCAAAAGAGGTAGCATATGTCAAAAAGAGATTACTAAATCTGTATGTAACCAAGTCACTGAGACAGAAGGCATTTAACCAATTTGAAAGCACGATCTATTCAGAGCCATTTGCAACTGAACCAACATATTCAAATTCAGGATTTCGAATTAACAAGAAAAAACAAGGACTTATTGAACATGTGCCAGGGATTTTCCATGTTTAACAATCAGATATATTGCAAGAAACAGTACTTTGAGCAACAGATATACACAAGGCCCCAACAGAATAAAAGTATGTCATCAAAAGTAGTAAAAAGAACTCATGTTTGCTCCAAAACTGTTCTTAGCTAGTACTAACACTTACTCGTTAACTTCAGCAAGAGAGGATTGCAATTTAACCAAGTGGGCCATGAGATCCTTTGCTGCATTTGCATCAACATTCTTCAAGAAGCATAAACAAGTGAGATTCACTCCAACTTCCTTCTAGGTAGAATGAAAATGACAACAATACAGAAATTTCCAACCTCGTAGTCATATCGAGTATAATAGTGGCGACCATAGGTAGCCCAATGCTTGCGAACAATATCTTCAACAGTTACAAGCTTTCCTCCATTAAGATTATCCTTGTTTTTGTAAGCCAGGATAGATAGCCAAGCCAGCACTGCCCAGATTCCATCCTTCTCTCGTATATGATCTGAGCCTGTTGACAGACGTTGATAGCAATAAGTTGTCATGCAACCAAATAGCAATTGCAACCTCCAACTACCAAACTTAATTCTTAAAACACAAACCAGTTCCAAAACTTTCTTCACCACAAATTGAACACAATCCAGCATCCATAAGGTTTCCGAAAAACTTCCAGCCGGTGGGAACCTGACAATTAACAGTAAACAGCACATTTATATGCCACCATAGCATAAGCATAAGAGGACAATCCTATAAGACTTTGTGCCAAAGTGTACCTCAAAAAATTTCAAATTAAGATGTTTGGCCACAACATCAAGAGCTGCTGAAGTTGGCATGCTCCTACAAGTAGAAAGTGTAAAAATTAATCATAAATTTCTGAGAGGAAAAAAGAGAAGGATCTAATTACCCACAAAAAGAAGAAAGAAAATACAAAAGCCTCAAAAACTCCGCAAACATTCTTTCAAGCTAAGAATAACTTCCGATTTTGTAGATTTATATAACATACTAAGAAGATTGCATGCATAAGAAGTATTGGCAGCGTGAAATAAACATAAAAACAAAAAAGTCAAGAAGAAGAAGGTAACTAGCACAGTACTAAACCTTGCAACCCCTTTGAGGCCAGCAGAAAAATAGGGTACGGAATCAACTGCATTTGCAGCAATAATGGCCACTGAATCTGATGGTGTAACAAAGAATCTGAAAATGAAATCGAATTAAAAACACAACTGAGGCACAAGAATAATTCCTCAATAGACACAATAAAAAAAAGAGCTGCACATTGGCACTACCTTTTTCCAAGAATCATATTACGATCAGCATCACCGTCAGCAGCAGCACCAAATTCTGGGGGTTCACCTTCAGATCCTGCTTTTCCCAATCCCATGCGAGCAACCAATTCCTTTGCGTAAGTTAGATTGGGATCGGGGTGCCCTCCTCCAAAATCTTCCTGTTAACATTAGCCAAGTAAATACAAAAGAGATCACATTAACTTTTGGGATGAATGAGAAGGATGCTTAATTATTACTAGATATTCATCACAAGCTTAAGACCTTGGGCACACAGTTCAATAGCGAACTCTCCTTTGCACCAAGCTCCTCAACAAAAATACGCGCTGCATACGCCCCAGCAACACCATGTAGTGCATCATAGCTTAAAATTGATGTCAAATAAAAATCATAATCATTTTGATGTCAAAAAGGATATTTGATACTCATAACACTCAGAAGAGTTGAAAAGGGAGTCCATCTACATACCAGAACGTGAATTTTGGACTTGTAAGCAGCTTGCGAATAGACTCAAAGTCAAAAATAGATCTGGAGCCATTGCAAAAAAAAGAAAAAAGTGAAATAATATGCAAGAGCAGTCACATGAGCATCTTACTTCTTTCTTTTTCTAGTTTTCTTTGAATAAACACATCTTATTGTAAAAGTATAAAGAGAACACAACTTAAATACAGGCAAAAGAGATCAACCATTCCAAAAAGAAGAATTTTATATTCAAAAGTTCAGTTACATGGTGCTACAAAAATGAAAAGTTCAGTCAAATGGTTCTATAAAAACTTTATGACCATATACACAATTAGCAGGGTGACAATGTAACGTAATGCCTGCAAATATTATAAGACATTGAACAAACAGCATGTATAGATTTGATAATTTGTTCCTTGATAAAAACATGTTAAACCATGCATGTCAGGATGATCATTTGAATCACCGAGGTTTGCTTTTTGTTTAATCCCTTGAACAGTACTTGGAAAAGGAATGCCTTGCACACAAATCTCAGGCTTATAGGCAGGAAAAAATCATATGGATTAGTAGAAAATTTAGCTTTTCTATGGTCCGCTCGTATTAGATTCACCAAAAGCATGGTTAGGCTAGGTCTTACAATACACTTTGGATTCATAGTAGATAGTGTTGTAGTTTCTTATGGGTTTTGTTTTCTTTCAAATGTTAAGGAATGTCAAAGCCATACATATCAGACACAAATATCCACAGAATACACTGAATTCACTCTGGTCCGGTCCTGGTCGAAGCCACGTAGGATTTACCCTTTGAAGACAGACGAAGTGCTGTCTTTTCTGATTCTTGTAATTCTAAAATGACAAGGAAGTAGATTAAGAGCAGTATATCTCACCACACCCATCCTTCTAAAGAGAAACACATCAAAAATTGTCCAACCATGTTCAGGAAGTGAAGAAAATAAGCACCATCCCTGTGGTTATGGCTGTTTAAACTAAAGACATAACCACTCTCTCTTTCTTCTTTCTTTTTAGACTTTCAAAGGTGACCAAAAAACTTTAAATTTATTGATAACTTGTGGGTAAATAAAAATATCATTCTGTTCAGATACAAGAAACATAAACATTATGTTATTCAACAATAAATTTTCGAAGAAGTAAACATGAAATCCTCCGAGTATGCTATCACATGTGTGCAAACACAAGCACAAATAGTATGCTATCCATATGAAAATGATTTCAAGAGTGATTCAGAAACCCAACTAATTCTGAGGGAAAAATACTATTCGATACACCCATCCACACCCCACTTCCCATTTGAACTCAAAAACAACCTTAAGCCTATTACATTGAGACCATAATCTGACTTTTGAGCCCATCAAGGCTTGAATGGAAAAGATAATGCCCACGTTTTAAGCTTGAGTTTCAAGAGAAACAAGATTTACATGGGGATGTCTAGTATAATGTTCGATCCAATTTTCTACATTACAAGTGCTTTTCTATATATGTGTTTTCTGTGTGTCAGAGAGAAAGAGAATGGAACCACTCAATCTAGCCAGCGTAAATCAATGAAGTATGGGAAGGAATAAACATAAGACGGAAGCAATAGCTTACTTCATTAATTTCACATAATCATTCGCTGAGTCAAAAACCTCCACATCAAACTGCCCCTCAGGCCCACTAAAGTTAGTTACACCAATTGCACTGATATCCACCTGAATGCAAATGAACCATCATATAGTTCGTAATTGATCATTGGGGACAAGAAAAGAGACATTAGTTATGGAGGATGCAGAAATACATTTGGCAGATCTGCAGTAAGATACTCCTTTATTGTTGTGGTGTTTTCATAAATCTTATTTGTTATTCCCTCAGGAGCAGGTCCACCATTTTCCATATTGTATTTGATCCCAAAATCCTGCAATCCGATAGGGAATACCACACAATCAAAACTAGCGGATATAACAAGCAGTAAAAGTTTCAGTATTTCATTTGTTCAGATAAAATGCAAGTCCAAATTGACTTTCTACTCAAATAAGGCAGTATAACATTGCATATCCTTTCATTTCATGCAGACAGAAGAAGTAAATAGACAAATTATTAATAATACTGAACCATTTAAACTAAATTGCTAAACGTTTTACCTCATTTGGACCACCAGGATTATGGCTTGCTGTCAGTATGAAAGCTCCGGTTGCCTTGGATCCCTGATATTCAAAGAAGAAATTACTTATGTTCAACCTATAAGTTGGCCAATAATAGTTGACTTAATTATGAACCAGTATATTGATATAAAAGGCAACTTACATCAACACCAACTCTTTCACGTATAACAGCTGACACTGCAGGAGTGGAAAGCAATGAATTCTGACCAACCCACACACGTCTTACTCCATTTGCAGCAGACATCTTAACAATGATCTGCCAACAAATGAAAGTTAGAAGAAATAATACATTGAAATATGCTAGGAATTTAGAAGCACTGTAAGTCATAATAAAATAATGAAGACCATCTTGACTGCAGAAAAAGACTAACATGGACTATCTAATAATCTGTTTCCAGAAGCATGTTTTCCACTTAAAAGTTTTTCTTGCAACCTTATCTTAAATAATCTTCAATCAAAATCAAACAAATGCCTCAACAGAGGAACTCTATGGCCTACACATAATGGCTAAGGAGTCATTCTTGCAGTTAAGAAGTTTTTGTGCAACCAATAGTATTATTCATTTTCATTCATATTTGAAATAGATGCAATATGAGAAAGATAAGTGAAATCCAAACCTTCAAGAACAAATAAAACGCCAGCCAATTGCAGTAAATTAGAAACATGTGCTCTGACACAAAGGAGTACCGTTTAAGTGGGCACTGTAGTAGGTTGCCCTTCAATCATAAACTATTCATGTTATCTGGAGCTAATGGCAGAACAGAGATGCAACAGACAGTACAACATCTAGAAGATGAATGGTGCTTAACACAAACTCTGCACAATTGCAACATAGAAAACATAAGATACCTGAACAGCATCCTTTGAGAAATAACGACCATCACCAGAGACAACAAGTGTGGCACCTGCATACGAGGAAAACCCAGAAATGACTTTTTAACTCACTCTTTTGTAATGAATCAAGTATTATTGACGATTCAACGAATGAGACACAATGGTAGAACAAAGTTACTTTAGCATAGACTGCACAGGAAGATATAAACAAGTTACGCTGAAGACTTAGCAGACAGGGAAGAAGCTACTAATGTAACTGGATATAAAGAATGAAAATTTTAACATTGCATGAAACAACCATAAAGCCAGTGTCATTTAATTTATACTTCAAGATTGAAACACTACACATCTAGCAACAAAATTGTGAGAACAGAAGTGAAAAACTAACCTCTAACTTTTTCTGCAGTAAGGGCATTGAACGTTGACTGGACAAAATTTTCCAAGTAATGGGGTTGCTTGAACACCTTCACCTGAAAGAAACAATCATGCTGATGTTAAAATACATTAATAAGTAAACTCTATTCTAATAGCACTAGTTCCAGAGAAGATATATATCAACTAAAGGTTATTACAAACCCACGATAGACTGCATTATGTCAAGTAATATTATATAATTAAGGACAATGAAAGCGATTTTTTTTCTTTAGAACACATGAAACGAAAATTGAGCTCTGCAGCTACACAAGAAAGACACTGATGGTAATACCCGCAAACAACAGACTGTATTAAAAATTAACTTCTATACATACACGGCCATTTCATCGTATAGTAGTAATCAAATGAAAAGGAGATGACAAGTTGTGGTTTTACAAGTCCCACGCTAACTTTAAGGTTGACGTCACCCAATTAGAATGAGTAGAAACCTTGAATTCATCTACATAATATTGTTAAAGTTAAGAAAAATTGAAATCTCAGACATGCACCAACCACAATATCAAACTTGGGAAAGAAAAGCACAAATAATGTGATTATAGACAACAAGTCGATATACAGTGTATCAGATACTTAAGCTCATTGAAAATGAAAATAAGTTAAAAGGCCCGACTCCCGAGAGATCGATCCAAACAAATAGTAAGTTGATGAAGAAAAAACCAAAAATTGATTTGTTAAAAAGAGGTAGATATAGATCGAATTCAATATGTTTACGAAATAAAGCTAATAAATTCCTGAAGCGAACTGGAAGCAAAACTAAAGAGATGCAATGGATCTGATCAGAAACAAAAAGAAAAGAAGCAACAAAGAAGACCTTTTTACGGAGACCAGAAGTACCAGGTTTCTGGCCATCGAAAGGAGTAGTCTGCACACGCGTAACCTTGAAGACTACCATTCTTTTGTTCTCTACAACTCCAGAAACTTCCTTGTTAGACTTATGGAGAGATTGAGACGAGATACGATAGAAGAGTCCAGTGACTGAAATACGAGGAAATGGAACGCTAACTGAGGAGGGCAAGTGTTTCCGTTAACTATGTTTAGAAACGGAACGGACGTTCCTTTTTCGGAAGGTATAAAAGAGAAAAAGAAAAAGAAAAAGATATTCGATTTCGAATGGGGCAACCGCAAAGCCTCTTTGGCTTTTTCTTCGTTATTAGGATTGGTGCCATGTGGTTCTTAGGCGGTGAGGTGGACCTGAGGTAGAGCGCTTCCAACGCAATTCAGATCTGCCCTACCTTGTCGACACGGTAGTTTAGTTGGTCGTTAAAAAAGAAAGTGAGTCCAAGGTCTTAAGTTCGAGTCTTGATAGCAACAGTATAGGAGTTCATCCAATATGATAACTCCTTATGTGCACCGAACATTAGGCCGCCTTCTCGAAAAGTTGGTTGGAATCAAACCGTGATTTACCTCCCTCACACAATATCGGGCCGGAGTGTAGGGCACCTAAAGTGGACGTTTCACCTTTTGAGTCCAAGATCTGCCCCACCCTTGGAAAAAACATTTGTACTAAATGAACAGTCACTTGTAGCTTGGAATTTATTAATGAATTGTTGGATTAATTAGCCATTTTTACAATTCACTTAATCGTAAGATGTGAATATATCTCTATTTATTACATAATTTGCTAAATGACTAATTAATGAAAAAATACCATTAAGGTTATTTTAGAGACAGAAGAAGCGACCAAACTTGGTACTTCCATCATTTTACGGAAGGGACATGTTCATTTGCTTTCATTCTCGTGCTTTATACAGATGACGAGAGAAAGAGGACTGTTTGGCACGTGATCGGCCTAGATGTAGACGTGCCGAATCGCGACTCTTCCATGGCCGAAATGCCAACAGCCATTGTAAGCCGGCATCAGATCGTCTGTACCACAAATTCTGTACCTATTCTGTGCCAAAGCTAAAACGTCGACGTTTTAGTTAAAACTAACGTCTCCTGCGTAAGCCAAGCCAACGTCTCCTCTGCCTAAGCCAAGCCAACGTCTCCTTCTTCTTATGATTTTGCTTCCCGCTTTACTTCTTCCATCTTCCTCTTAGACGCGTCTTCTGTCTTTGTTTTATTACAACCACCCTTTTTGGTCACACAGCACCATTCTTTGGCTTCCTCGGACCCGCTGTAGCCCTGGTTTTCTCGTGTAACACCTAAAACTAATTCAAAGCCTTCAATTTCTCAAACTACCGTTTTCGGTGAAATCAAGTTCGATCCGTTTTAACTAGATTTTGTGTGTTCGAGCTGCCTATGGTACGGCAAAGAGTGGAGTGGGTGTTGCGTCGATGGGTGTGATGAGAACGAAGCTTGTAATGAAATCAACTGTGCCCGCCGTTGCTATGGCTGGTGTTCTTGGTATTTATGGTTTGATTATTGCTGTGATTATCAGTACTGGAATTAACCCAAAAGCTAAATCGTATTATTTTTTATGGCTACGCTCGTCTTTCCTCTGGACTTGCTTGTGGGCTGGCCCGTTTATCTGCTGCTATGGCCATTGGCATTATCGGTGATGCTCGTGTTAGGTACTCATAATTTGTTCTGTACTTTGATCGAAACTCATTGTCTTTTTCTTTGCTTTGCTTCTGAAATGGTTGTGATCCTAGGAACTTCCCTCGCTTTTCTTGTTTGTGAGTTCTTCAACTTTGGCTGGCGGGTCGCCTTTTCGATTGATGGTGATTTTACCGTGCGGGGAACATGGTTTGATGATGAACAGAAAAATAGGGAGTGTGTAAGTTGCAGTTTGAAATTCAATTGCTTGCATTATGTCTTGTGGTTGTTTTTGAATTAGTGTGGTGGGTCTGAACTTCGATTTCGTGGTGCTGAATTTAACGAAACACTCTTCCTACCTGATTTACAACGCTTGTCTTTA
>JANIPM010000231.1:16566320-16579517 GCA_027478405.1 Erythroxylum cassinoides
TAACTTTTTTTAAATATTGCAAATTACAAGATATTTGATTTAACTTAATTTAAATTTAGCTTGAAATTTGACTGATATATAGTTTAAACTTAATTAAATTTAGATGGCCATTGCATTCAATTAATGTTTTAAGAACAATGTTATTCGAATAGGACTGAATTGAATCAAAATTACATCGCTAGGTATGAATGGAAAGGCGAAAAGACGGCCTAGAATTGCTACCTTCTGGCCCTCAGATCCTTTCGCCCAGGTACCTCTGACATTGATTAGGTACAAAGTACTTAGATTAGAGACTCAAATCTTCTGATATTGGCTAGTTACAGAATACCTAGGCTAGAGAATCTGATCTCTACCTTCTAACCCAAGAGGCCTTGGGAAAAGTCATGCAATCGTACGTGGAGTGGAGGACTCGTATTCATTCTCGTACCTGCTAATCAGGTTTGAGTACTTAAGACCAGCTTGGAGCTAAATGAGCTCCAGCCCAAATAAATGTTGGAACACCCAGGCCTTTTTGGAATTTTGAAAATAGTGAAGTAATGAATATTTTGAAAATTGGGCGGCACCCGCCCGAACTGGTCTTGTTGATCGATAGTGACACAACATGGTTTTATTTAGAATTGCATACACTACACAGTACACAGCTGTGACGCATACCCTTGGGTATATTGTTTTATTAAGTGACTAACTTGACTTCTTCAAACATTTGCTGATCTCATGCTCAATTTGAAAAAATAGCCGAGCACATGTAGACTCCTTATAATTTGATTAAATTAACCCTAAAGAGGAGTTGAACATTATGGATTGCCTCAACTTGCATATGGTATAAAGTGATCAAGTTTCCTGTTCAAACTTTAATAGCACGGCTTTCCCTCATCTGTGTTTAATTAATGAGTACTTTGGAAGAGGTAACATGCTGCTAATAATTAATATAAGCAAAGATTCCCACAACTTCAAAAAGATAAAAACCAATCAATTACCATTGCCACAACTACATGAGCCCAAAGAGTCATTCATTAAATTTACAGTCACATTTTTAACCTTACACCTCTCTCCCACTCATTCTCTCTTCACCCTCCCCATTAGCCATTACCCCACTACAAACCCAAATTAGCCAAACCTAAAACACAAAGATCAGTCTACAACTTTTTCCCCCTCGTTAAAAATATCAAGAAAAATAAATAATTAAAAAAAACCTAAGTCCCTCTCCCTCCTCTACTCTCTCTGTCTGCACCACTTTGGCTTAACCTGCAACCGGCGCTACCGTTGTTTTCACCTTTGGCGGTCGGCCTCTCCCTCTCGGAGCACCACTCGCAGGAGGCGTAACACCCACCGTCTTAGCTTTCTTCGGTGGTCGCCCACGGGGCCTCCCCGACCCACCCGAGCTGGCCTTCTTGGGCGAACCAACAGGCGCTAACGGATCCTTCGGCTTGGGGGGACGGCCACGCGGCCTTGGAGACGAAAGCACCGTCCCCGGAGGCAGCGCAACCTTGGGCTTGGGCGGGCGGCCACGTCCTCTCTTGGGAGGAGCATTCGGGTCGGGTTTCATGTAGTTGTTCTTGACCATCGCAAGCTGACCGCTTTGCTTCATTTTGTTGAGGTGGTGAGAGAGCAGAGTGGCGTGCGCAGCCGGCAGATCGGAGTTGGTGGACTCAATTTGTCTCGAGATCGCCGTCTTGTTAGAGCCGTCCTTATCGTTCAAGGCCTCAATTGCAGCCATTATCATCTACATACACAGAAAACACATGCATACATGCAATTATACCAAACAAGAACTCGAAAAGGCACGTATTTTCTTGGTGGTTAATTAACACTACTTATGGAGTACCTCCGGATAGGGAGGCAGAGTAACGGTTTGCTGTTGTTGCTGCTGTGGTTGTGGCACAACCTGTTCCGCCGTGGGCTGTAGAGGGTTGGTGGAAATCTCGGTCGTCGCCATGAACTTTTCAGAGAGACAGAGTAAATTAGTGAGAGAAAAGAAAATGGAGGAAAAACAAACGAAAGAAAACTGGGAATGTGCTTGGGCTGAGCGAGTGAGTCAGTGAGTGTAGGAGAGGATTTAAAAGGTGGGCGCTTTTGTATTGCCGTGGATTGATCAATGATCCAGCGGCTGGGGTTGTTGTATTACGTCTCAAATCTGACGGTCATAATTACTTTAAACTCCATATGCACGGATCGACGGAGGTGGCTTAGTGGGATTTTACCTTTTTGTCCCTATATTTTAAATTCCTCTCTTTCTTCTGATTTATCTTCTTTCTGCATTTCCACGTGTCTTGAAGTTAATTGGGCGAAGTATATCCAATTTTCAACAGTTGGATTGGACAGCCAATTGATTTTGGACACGAGTTGGGAAGGATGTCTGATGTTGAGCTTTGTCCGATCATTCGATGTCCGGCTTTATGACAGATATGTAGCAGAGGAGAGGACAAGTGATCTTCTGCACCATAGGTGAACTGTTGCCCGCACATTGGGTTTGGAAACAAGAAGAATAATTGGATAAACTGGAGGTTGACTATTGACGAAGCTTAGTTTCGCGTAGTCCTTGATGCACACAATACAAAAGCGCCTCCGCGCATAAACAATAACTGGATAAGACAGCTCTCTGATGGTGGGTCCCCCCTACTTATCTACTGCAATTACGTGGTCGAGGCTAGAGTTCAGAGACAGTTACTAAGCCAAGTGTAGGGTAAACATGTGACCATAATTGGTGCATCACTTTGGTGAAGGAGAGTGGCGATAGTAGATACTGATAAGATCTGCAATGACTGTTATGATTTTAATTGATTCCGGATTTTATATCCAATATTAACCTATATTATTTTGTCTAATAAATTTAAGTCATTTATTTATGTAAATTCCGCTTAAGTCTCGCATAGATTCCGCGAAATAAATAGTTGAGATTTCATATAACAGAATAAGACAAGATAATATTAAACAGAAAATTCCATATCATTTTAATTACCTTCTATTATCGTGCGTCGCTTGAAAGCTGGTAACTCAATTGCTACAAAAAGGAATACTAACAAAAACTGTGAGGGAACTCATTTATTTTAGGTCTGCTCCAATTCAAACTTTCCAACTTTGGAATGTTTATACAAACTTCATAAATGTTCTCTAATACTATTATTTGTTTACTCTTTACTTTTTATATTTAAAATTTTATAACAAATTAAGCATTTTTTTTAAACCATAACTTTGACCTAACAAATGCTCAATTAGAGCAAAGTACGCTTGTATATTTTACCACCAAATGTTGTTTTCCCACAACTTTCCAGTGGTGCGCTGCTTTACATCACTAAGCTTGTTGGTACCCGAAAGCAGTCGCCTATTAGGAAATGTGAGAAAGTAAAGCTACTGATATCAGATCTCAATGACTACTTTTCTCTCTAAGGCTTCCCAAATATGGAGTGTGAGCATGCTATAGCTATGGCTCTGCACAATTTCTGGAGCAACCCCAATTCGAGATATTTAATTTTTAGTACTCCATCATTGCAATCTTTGTAAAGAATTAATATCTAACTTCATTTTGTATTTGGTGCTAATAGGATTGAATTTACACTGGAAAAGACTCCAGAAAGAATAACCAAAAATCCTATTTCAGCTTCCCATTGGACGTTTACCCCGATCTGTTCTTGATCTTGGGGGACTAGTGAGAGCTGAAGTAGAAGTGGAGACCGTATTAGTATTCAAGGTTGTATCATTAGTATGGGAATTATCACTGGACGTTCCAGCAGTTGACGACATTCCTGGTGGCCTATGAGTTCTTCTGTATCTGGAACCAGGGATTCCAGGCCTAACTGGCTCGGATAGATTGAGAGACTCAGGTTTCCTTGATAACCAGACAACAACCTGGCGCATGTATGGCCGAAACTGTGGATCCCCTTGTACACATAGCAACCCTATATGAATGCACGCCTTTACTCGTTCAATGGCTGCTGATGGTTGAAGCACGGGATCCATGATGTCCAAACTCCTATCCTTTCTGTGGAGCTTATATGCCTATACCAATACCAGGTGTAAAATATTCTCAGACCCACGTTCAAAGAAGTTGGTTCGACAAAACCAATGCATCTCTACAAAACTTCACTGCCTAATAATCATATTTCATAGCTTTACGCCATATAGGTGAGGCAGCCATAGCCGTTGTTTTATTTGCATGTCATTACTGTAATATTTCCCTCTGCTGAGGACCTAACCCACCATCAATATGATCAATGCTTAAAGCACAAGACACAGCATAGGATAGGATTCCATAATGTTCAAATTCCATGCAGCATGCATGATTTCATTACTCTACCTAGATTGTCCCTTGAGTTTTTTGTGGGAATTGTTGAATTAAGCTCACCAAATGAATGAAATTCTGTAACGAAGAAAACTCCGCCCTGTAACCATGTCTGTCTAGCATTGTGTACTCCAAATTCATACTCTTTGACCTATTAACTTATCTTACATCCTTTAACATGTAGGCTCCTAGAAGAAATGAAACTGGTGGGGTAGTTCATATTGCAACAATTTCACTGCTTCAGCATGAACATAACATTTGCCCCGACAACATCAACGAGCCCATCATCCCAAGTATGACTAGGGTAAATTATATGATTCTCAATCCTATATCATCATAAGAAATAAAGAGCAATAACAATAAAAAAATCATTAAACCTACTTCATCATATATCACCAAAAACTAACTTAAATCATAATCTTACCCAATCAAGCACATTTTGACCATCTGAATGCTGATTAAATGTTGAATTTCTCTGGCCACTAATCAGCTCCAGAATCAATACTCCAAAGCTAAATACATCTGCTTTGACTGTTAGCTTTCCATGCATGACATACTCTGGAGCCATATACCCACTGTTGCCAATTATAAGCAAATATATTATTTAATTGAATCTCAACCTATATTCTTGCACTAGTGTTACAGCAAAAATCATTAGGAATACTATATATTCAGAGGAAACATACGTGGTTCCAGCTACACGAGTGTTTACATGTGTTTGGTCTTCAGGGAAGAGACGTGCCATGCCAAAATCGGCAATCTTTGGAACCCACTTGTCATCAAGTAAAATATTGCTAGCTTTGATGTCCCGGTGGATGATGCAACAGTGTGAGTCCTCATGAAGGTAAAGTAACCCACGTGCAATACCAGTTATTATGTCATACCTCTTCTTCCAATCAAGTAACTGCTTCTTGTTCGGTTCTGCATCAAAACACAGATGACAAAATGACCCTACTGTTGGCAGTTTATCCAAAGAAATCATTCATAGTTTCCATCATTTTTCATATTTGTACACATATCAAAATGTTGGTTAGATAGGTTGAACACTTGGAGGGAAGGGGAACTTTTTGCTTCTGTAGAAGATTTGGTCAAAAGTGGCAGTTCAGAATAGAAGGTTTTCTTAACACAATCTAGATCACACTTTGGAAGATTAGTAAATAATATCTTATGAACTCTCTGTCAGAAGAAGATTTGAATTAGTAATCTGACTATTCTTCAAAATGAGGAAAGTGGAGAAACAAAAAGGAAAGAAAGATTTGCAAGGGTGTCAGAGCACAATGTTGGTACTGTAATTCCTAAAAACAATCAGCAGTGTATCCCTTTGATTGTAACACGAGGTGCCAGAGCACAATGTTGGTAATGTAATTCATACAATCAGTCAGCAGTGTATCCCTTTGATTGTAAGTTGTAACACATTAGTTTTTGTTCTGATGGTAAAGACCAAGATCCTAAATAAATAACTACCAAATGGAAAATTCATAAAAACATGACCAACCTTATTCAGATCATAAATGTATCAAACTGCCATTCCCAGGTTTTTTTAGCAAGTTGGCTTACACCTAAAAATAATTAGGCTCCCCATAATTGAGGGTAGGGAGAAAGCATAGGAACTTGTGAGAGTAGGAAGATGTCCTCCGCTTCCTTTTGCGAAAGCAAACTTAGGTTCATGGGGTTCATGGTTTCTCTATCAATTCTGAACTCTTTTAAATCTTAATTAAGCAACACTAACTTGTATTCCACCTACACAAGTTCCAAGTTTCAAGACATAACAAATCAGGTTTTTAATCTTCATGACCTCATAAATTAGGGTTTAAGTTAAATGTTCTTCAATCTAGGTTCAGATTGTATCAAAGTGGCTCTGAAATGACCAAATACAGTTTGAATTTTAAGAAGAGATATTTGAATATGTGATACACCATATTCAATTTTGTTTGTAGAGCAACCAATTAAATAACTATCAACTTATTGGAACTAAATAGTAATTCAAAATAGTGAAAAAACAGTACGTTTGGCATAATTTGAGAATTACATCGTTTTGATAAAAATGCATATAGAAGAGATTCTTCATATTAGACTTTCGGATTCAAAGCTTTAAACCCTACTGATATTGATAATCAAAATTTGAGAATAAGAGAGTAAGTTCTTCAGATAAATCGAAATTTGCAGTAGGGGCCACTTTATCAGGGAAATTAAGTAACATGCTTGTCATATTGGACTGATATAAGTCCAATTACTTGATGAAACCTAACGAAGGTAGCATAAAAAAATGACTAGTAAAACAAAGGATCCCCAGATACTTACTGAAAATAAATCTGTCCAGGCTCTCATTAGCAACATATTCATAAACCAGTAGCTTCTCATTGCTATGTGCACAATACCCTACCAAATTTACAATATTCCGATGTTGAACACGTGCTAATAACTTGGCTTCATTTGTAAATTGCTTCATCCCTTGGTTTGAGCAATGGGACAATTTCTTCACTGCAATTTCTCTTCCGTTGTCCAGTGTCCCCTTCAGAAAGCATTATGCAATTAGAAGGCCCAGATGGTTTCACAAATTAGACTTACACTCAAATAATTAAGGTTCCTTCAAAACATAGATAAAGGAGCAAAAAGCTTGTACCTAAGGGAAAAGGTTTGGCTTCGCATGGTGAACAATAATTCTAATACTATAGTAGTGTACGCTTATCCTCTCCCACTAACTGCTATAGAATGTTTACATCAACTAGCTTAAAATTTGAAATGTTACACACTTTAAGAGCTTGTTGACCTAATTGAGTTACTAGTTTGAGCACATTATGATACCTAATTTCCTCCTTTAGCTCCATTTGAAAACCGTGTGGGTTAAAAACTCCAAAGCTTCTGAAAATAATGTGGGGCAGTTGGTATTTTGCGAACACTTCATCGGCCATTATCACTCTCGCATAGATCGGGCACATGGAAAGGCCAATAACACTAAGATCCACTTGGGAATACAAGTCACAATATTGTGCGAACAACAATAAATTTCCAAAATCAAAATGGAATGAGCCCATAGACATCTGCCCAGATCTTTTCACCTATTTTGTTAGTAGGTTTTTGATCAAATTTGTCAATAACCAAACAATATTAGTCATCTCTGTGCTTGAAACGAACTGGAAAGAGATACTTACCTTATAAACAGGTCCAAATCCGCCTTCACCAAGCTTATGAGTTGGGTGGAAATCTTTTGTAGCGGAGACCAAGGTCTCAAATCGAAACTGCTTCTGTTCCTGTGCAGCAATTCTCTCCAAATCTTCTTCATTGTTTCCCTCTGCCCCATGAACAGATCAAGCATGCAGAAATAAAGACCAAAACTTTATGCAGCAGGACAGAAGAAATTAGCAAAACAACCAAAGGTGGCTCATCGCTTACCTCTTGTGGAACCAAACTGGAAAAACCTCATCATATTCCGTAAGAATTTCTTCGACTTTGTCATAACATTAATTACATGAACCGCTCAGAAATACACCAGGACCAGGGGAAACAGATGAAAAGAGCTGTTTCAAATTCTTAGAGGTGAAAGATGTAATCTTGACATGGGGCAATTGGAATTTGGTTTGGTGTGAACCGGGCGAAGAAACTGTGTGACTTTTGAGTTAAAGCTTTGGTGATCTTAATGTTTTAGTTTGACGGCATGCACGATCAAACTATTCAAGAAAAGGTCCAGGTTGACCAAAATTTGACATGTTGAGATTATCTTGTTTCTGTTTTCACTTTTCACTTGTTTTTTATATATTTTAAATAAATTAATAATATAAATTGAGCTTATATCAACTCATGTCTAGTTCAACTATAATTTAAAGTCGAATTAAAAATCTACTTAGTTTTTGTTTTCCGTGGAAAGGTCAAACACTCGTTCTTGCGGGTGGTTGCTTGTTTGCACAGTTCCTAAATGCGTTTGCTAAGTAAAACACGCGTGTTATTTCAAAATGTTCCACAAGTCATGGTCTTTGCCACACATAATCACCATATGTATGGATTTTATATAAAACAAAATAAGTGCTTTCATTTCATGTGAAGAACGGACTTAATGCAGGAGGAAATTCATTAGCATCCCAAAGAAGGGAAGGCTAATTATGAATCATGAAAGGTTAAATGAACTCATATGAGTTATCTGAAATGCAAGAGAAGCCGTTCCGAACAAGTCGGATGTGACAGGACATGAGCTGACCGCTGACATGACCCTGAAACTTCCTCGAAGTCAGTTTAAGGCATCGTCAACCTTTTTTATTTTTTCTTTTTGGAATTGGGAAGATTTGTTTGGATCTTTCTTATTATCATGTGCTTTTTCAATAGAACAGGTAAGGCATGACGAAAAAAAAAAGGGGTGTACCCAAGTCTTCGGTAGCGATTAATTGAACGGAACAGCATATGCAAATCATCCACGTGTCACTAACTCACAATTTGGTTTTGTTGCATGTAGGAACTTCGGGGACACTTTTTACTGGCTTAAGAATTCTCGAAGGGCCATCACTCTAACAAGCACATAAAAAGTTGTTCCTTAAAGATAGACTTTGCTAAAGTATTTGACAATCTCAACTGGAGTTCTATACTCCAAATCTTATAATTTGTTGGCTTTCCCTCTGGTTCAGTTGTATTTTGGTGAGGTTGGGCGCTACTGCTTGGATTCATGGGATTTGTTGATTCCGATTAAGATATACTTATAAAACAATGAAGGCACGTCGAGGGTTAATTCCCGATAGACCCCTCTGACGTTCAAGTTAGGCGTTATTTGGCAATCAGCTGATAGCTAATAGCTGATAACTGATTCTATCAGCTGGTTTAACTAGCGGATTGCATTAGCTGTTTGTTAAAGATGTTTGGTAAAATTAGTTGTTTAGTATTAGCTGTTTAAGTGTAAAATGACTTATAAGGACATGACTTTAAAAAAAAATAAGAATATGAATATTATATATTTTAGTATTTCAATGAATATTCTTATAAGAATTTATATTTTAGATATTTAATTCTACAAAAATTAGTGTTATCCATTAATAATTGGTAAGTGGTAAGGAAGTACTTGAACGTTCAAATCCAATATAAACAATAATCTTTGAAATTTGAAGATTAGTTAGTTTTTGTTTCTACAGATCATTCAGAAATCTTCTTATTGAAAAACAATTTCTGTGATTCTTTTAACCTGTAATAATAAGTTTAAATAATAAGTTGAAATGTTTTCGATAATATGACCATATCATTAAAGCCAAAATATTTGAAAGAGCATGAAAAAATGATTTCTTTTGAATCATTAAACCTAATATTGGATTTAATTAATTTAATTTAATTATGAACTTATTTCTAATTTATTATTATTAAACTTATGAACTTATTTTAATTAAGATTAAACTCATCAATTTTAAATTTATAATTCAATTTACAAACTTGTTTTTAAATATTATTAAAATTCATTCATATTTTCAATGAATTTAAAAACTTATTTCTAAATAAATAAATTTATTAATTTGATCTGCAAGTCTTAACTTGTATTTTACTCATCAAAACATTTAAGCCTATTATTAAAATTCATTTAAATCCAAATATTAACCCATATTAGATCTAAATGATTTTTAACCCTATTATCTTGAATTATTTTACAGCCGAAATGAGGTTTTATTCTAAGCCCATTGAAATGGGCCCATCCTATATAAGCATAAATGTGTAACCCTACACATTGAATTTTATCAACGGCTGTCTTCTTCAGCCTATGTTCCCTTGATGGAAACACCATCGACAGTGGGAAGTGGCATCCACAGATGGAGGTCCATTGGATTCCAAGCGTCTTTAAGGTCCCATTAGAGGCATTAATGACGATATATCTCAGGTGATGACTAAGTTTTGGGCTTGTTCATTAAAATTATGAATATTTTTTTCTTTCGGAAGGTGGAGGAGAGAAGAGAGGATTATGAAAGAAGGAAAAGGGTTTGGTAGTTAAGAGGAGACGTTGTTGGGTCGTTGGTTACGGTGCTGCTCCGGCGATGAGCAGATCCCGTCGTGTGAGAAGGAAAATCTGGTCGATGGATTGGAAGAGTAGAGAGAAAACGATAGCCGACTATTCTAGATTGGAAGAGTAGAGAAAAAAAGAGGTGAAAATGTGGGTATTTTCGTATTTTGGAACGCTGGTAACACCAGCTGATTGATTTTTAGCTGGTTGGGTTGAATCAGCCAACCCAACCAGCCAATTACCAAACAAGTTTGATAGCTGTTTGACTAAGTCAAACAACTAATTTGTGGTCAATCATCTAAATTTTGGCTGATCAGCTATCTTCCAAACGCAGCCTATATAACGATTAGGTTATTGACATAATTCCAACATGAACAACCTTGAAAAAGATGTACCTGTAAGCTTGGAGAGACTCGTCAAATTACTACTTGGAGATACTTTAGTGAAACACTTAAGTTGGAGACTTGGAGACTGAACGTAAACTTTATTATAAACTGAATCAGTATAAATTGACTGTGTCATTCTTTCTCTTTCTTTAACTTTTAAACTTTAATGCTTTATTTACTATTGTTTTTAATTTGCAAGAGGGCTCTTTTTATTTTAAAGTTTAATAGAATCTTATCGTTTATACGAATTGACAGTTGCTTGTAAAAATTTTCTAAGTTACACACAATTCCCCCTCTCCTTTGCGTCTTTTTGCTTTATTACTATTCATATTCGACTGGAGTTGGCAGGTTCGTGAAAAAGTACCAGTTCTTTCATCCACCGCAAAGTCCAAGATCAGGTTTGTGAGTGCCCGGTCCACCTAGTAATCTTCCAAGTTCCCTTAGCTTGGTGACTTAAAAAGAGTTGGAGTTATAGCAATCATAATGAAGTTTTGGGCCAAACGTTGATGGTGATGTTGATGGTCGTTGAGAGGTAAAGTAAGAAAAGGTGGGTTTTAGTCCCATATCAGGGATGTGATCTCGGGTTGAAGCTGAACTTTCTTATCTTCGATTTTCCACGGCCGAAAGGCCCTGGAAAGACACAAATTAACTACGACGTAAACTTAGGGGCAAGGACTTTGATTTTCTTATTGAACTGTCTACGCTTATCCTTTGAGCTTTTCACCATTCTTGACTCACTCCTGAGTCTTCATCTGATTTCCACAAATTTTACTCGGTTGATTGGATAATTCATGCCGTTTGGTCCTGATAGAAACTGTGTTGTTGTCAGGAAAGTTCGTACTCATTAACATTATTGGACAAAAGAAAAAACAAAAACGAAAAGGAAAAGAAAAAGAAAAAGAAAAAGAACGTGCGACGTGCAGATTGACTTCTGAGTCTTCCATTTGTGAAGTCAACAGACAACACCAGCAGTAAGAAATGGCAAATAAAGGTACTACACAAGTCTCCACCACTCATTATTGAGAGAGTTATCAGACTCATTCTGTTTCCTCAACAGCTCAGAAAAGTGATTCCCTGAAAATGAATCTCTCTCTATTTTTCTTACTGATGCTGCTACTGCCTGACCTTGGATCTGGTCTGAGCAGCTTAAATATCCCAAATTGTTGCAAGGAACCAGATGTCAGATTTCCATTCGGACCTACAGACAAACACACCAACAGCTATCCTGGCTTTAATTTGTCCTGCTCTGAGCATGACAAGGTGTTGAAGTTGCCAAATCCGGTACAACTCCATGTCAAGAAAATTGATTATAAGGCTCAGGAGTTGAGTGTAGTCGTCCCAGGTGACTGCCTCGCAAGATTTGCAAAGAACTTCTCTTTATCCGCCTCTCCTTTCGAATTTCAGAAGCCATACCTGTCAAACTACACTTTCTTCAATTGCTCACCAGGAGGAAGAAGTGATTCTGAAATGATCTCAGTACCTTGCCTTGGTGCTCCTGGCTATGAAGTTTATGCTGTTGATTCTGATGCCTATGTCAGTAACTTGCCCCTGATATCTTGTACCAAGATGTACAACGTTCCTCCAATTCCCAGTGAAATGATCTTCCCTGGCAAAATGCTTCGTTTGAAGTGGTCCAGACCAACGTGTGGAAAACTTTGTGAAGCAGAAGATAGAAGCTGTAGATTGAAGAATGAGGGACCGGAAATTGAATGTGGGGACATGATTAGTACGAATGAAGGTATGATTTTTTTTCTGGGATGCTACTTTGAGATTTTCATATCTGTGTAAATTCATGGAAGAGAAGATTTCCTTTAATAGCACAGAGAAAACATTCTTTTCCTTAGAATTCGAACACTTTAAAACACTCTAGAACAATAAGGCTGGAAGAAGATATTGAGAACGCAAATTAGTTGGGACACAGAGCATGATAGTTTCAAACAGCTTACTGATGCAATACTCCTTTTTGCAGGTTCTGTCTTGATTTCGATGATTGCAGGTGAGTTGTGCTCAAAATAATTGCTACCTTTAGGTTCGGATCTTTTATCTTTGATTCAACTGGCAATACAAGAGCAAGTAAGTACTCATTTTTACTTTAGTGCTGTTGTTGCTTCATCTGCAGGTGCAGCAGTAGTATGTATCCTGCTGTTACTTATAGCGCTTGCAGTTCTATGGGTATATAGGACTCACCTGAGAGAAAAGAGAAATCTTGCAAGGATAGAAGAGTTCCTGCAAAATTACAGAACTTTCAAGCCCACAAGATACTCTTACATTGATCTGAAAGGGATTACCAGTGATTTTAAGGACAAGTTGGGTCAAGGGGCATATGGAGCAGTGTATAAAGGAAGTCTTTCTTACAAAATTCATGTGGCTGTGAAGATGCTCCACAATTCTATAGGTAATGGTGAAAAATTCATCAATGAAGTTGGAACGATGGGAAAAATTCACCATGTTAATGTGGTTCGCCTGGTTGGCTTCTGTGCTGATGGATTTAGAAGAGCCTTGGTGTATGAGTTCTTACCAAATGAATCGCTAGAGAAATTCATATTCTCAGCTGATGGTCAGGTTCGTTC
>JANIPM010000231.1:16588706-16603113 GCA_027478405.1 Erythroxylum cassinoides
TCGGCCGCTTCTTCTATTTATCTCTGTGTGAGGAAGGCTGGTTGTGGTGCAGGAGGGTTCGTGTTGAGGGGGTATTGGATGTGAGGATGTAAACTAGTTCGGGCATCATCCTCTAAGGCCACGCTTTGTGCTTCTTGGTCTTGGTTTTGGGATTGTTGTGGTTGATCATGCTAGTGTGAGCGTTGAGGGGGTAGCTCGTTTATACTAGGGTTTTGGTGTTGGGATGGAGGGTATGTCTGGTGATCAGAGTGCGGTGATGGAAGGGCAGCGGGTAGCCGCAAGCCCATTCACTGCAATGTAAGTGCCACAACAGCGGCTACATCAGGATTCATCGCCGCCGCCTGATTGTTCTAAGTGTTTCTGGATGTGATTTGTTGATGTCCGGCCCCACGGTGGGCACCAATTGGTTTAGTCGGATTCTGGTGAGGCTGGGCACTGCCACTTGGATCCATGAGATTGATTGATTCCTATTGGGAGATACCTGCAAAACAGTAAAGACACGTCGGGGGTTGATTCCCGGTAAGCCCCTTCGACGCTCAAGTCAGTTTCTTTAGGGAGTTTTGGTGGCTAGTGAATAAAGAGAATTAGGGTTCTCGAAAGTCTTACCTTTCTCATAATGAGGTAATGAATTTATACCTGAAAAATACCTATTAGGTTTAGGTCTCCTCTTTCAAGTGGACAGCCACCATTTATGAATGGGCCTGGGCCTAGCACGACCGACCCAACCAAAAAGCCTTTTAGAGAGTTCGACAAATCAATGGTATCAAAAGTTAGAGTTTGAGAACGATGAACTCATTACTGTTAAAGGAAAGGGAGTTGTAGTCACTGACAATTGTACAAGTATACAATAAATATCTTGTATGTACCTAATACTGAACAAAAATCACCAAGTATATGATAATTAATTAATTAAGAAGGGATTTAAATTCAAATTTTAAAATGATCAATGTCTAATTAAGGATGCCAATAATAAGGAAGTTCTCAAAATTAAAATGAGAGACAAAAACTTCTCGCTTAATCTAATAAAAAGGATCAAATAGCTTATTTAATTACTGTAAACAATAAAGTGACTTAGCACAAGAGGCTAGGACATTTTTATTATGTTACAGTATTGAATATGTATAGAAAGGAATTAGTTCAAGGGTTATTGTAATTAAAATCAAAATTACTAAGTTACAGGGCTTGTTAACATAGTAAGTAGGTAAGAATACTCTTAAAACAAATAGCCCGGAGAACAATTGAGAGGATGTAATTAGTTCACATAGATTTTATAAGACCTTAGAGGATTCCTTCACTTAAGTGGACTAGACACTATATTGTATTTAAAGATGACTTCACCAGAATGGCTTGAATATATATTTTTAGGTTTAAGTCAAAGTTTATATATGTGTTTTAGAAATTTAATCAATAGATTGAGAACCAAAGTGGCTACAAAATTCAAATTTTGAGGTTTGATAACGACACGAGGTATGCCTTGCAAAATTCAATATCTTTTGTGAGGAAGCATTCACTGAGTATCAATTTAAAACTTTATACTCTCGTCAGTAGAATGGAGTCAATAAAACGAAGAATAATGAAAATTGTCAAATGTATGTTTTATGAGAAATAGTTGATTAACGAATATTAGGCCCAAGTTACAAACATTGCACTATTTTTCTTAAATAGATTTCCCACTAAAACATTATAAAGGAAGAACACTTTTGAGGTTTGGTATGGTTACTAGTCTTCATTGAAAATTTTAAAGTATTTGGATGCTTATGTGTTATTCTTGTGCCAAAAATTTAGAGAGGTAAGCTAAACAAGAAAGCCATGCTTAACATCTAATGCTTAAATATTTCTTCAACCTCACACAAAGAAAGCCATGATAGGCAAGGATGTGCAATTTATGAAGGTTGAATAATAAAGCTAGAACGATATAAAAAAGAAGTTGATTATTGATCACATGCAAAATCAGGATGAGTTAGTTGATGATCCTCTTATAAGAGAAACTAGACTGCTCTCTAATTTTTATTAGAAATACAATGTTTCTACTCTTGAAATTGTAAGGCATTAGGAAAAAGAAAAGTAACCCAAGTGAAAGGATGCAATCTAAGAGGAGCTCTTCATTTTTGAAAAACAAAAGGCCTTAGGAGCTAGTAGAATGACCTAAACAAAAAAAGGGCAATTGGAGTTATGTGGGTGTTTAGAGCAAAACTAAATACTGATGGCTTAATCAGGTAACACAAAGCAAGCGTAATGGTAAAAGGGTACGCTTAAAGTTTTGTAGTATATTTCTTTGATATATTTTCTCCTGATGCAGGGCTAGATACTATCAAGATGCTACTAGATATTGTAGCACAAATATGATTAAAAAACTACTAACTTGATGTCAAATTCCCATTTTTAAATGAATTTCTTGAGGAAGAAATCTAGGCTAACAACTTAAAGGCTTCATTATGAAAGGGAATAAGGATGAGGTCTATATGTTAAAGAAGGTTTTATATGGTTTAAAACATATCTTAAGAACTTGGAATAATATGATTAATGAGCACTTACTAAAACTAGGCTTTATTAAAAATCTTACTAAATCCACTTTGCAAATTAAAGGGGATCAACTAATCTTACTATGGACTCATTATATATTGATGATCTTTTGGTTACATATAGCAATGTTGAACATATTCAACAATTTAAAAAAACGACATGATGCAAGTCTATGAGATGAAAAACTTGGGTGATATGTCTTATTTCTTAAAATGAAAACTAAAAATAAAAAGGAAAATATTATTTTCTTAAATATTTTTTAAAATGGTATAAGATCTAATAGTGTGGTAGAAATAAATGTATTATATTTTTATTTTCCAGAAGAAGTATACAAAGCAGATCGAATTTAATATGGAGAATTACATGAGCATAAGTACTCCTACACATCAAAATAAGAAGTTATGTAAGGACATCAGAGCAAATTAAGTGAATGAACATTTTACAGAAGTTTAATTAACTTTTTAATATATCTCATTGTAGTATTATTTGATATCTTGTATGTTGTAAGTTTACATTTAAGATTTATGAATTGTATAAATGGATTTTAGCTTAAAGAAGCAAAAACAAATCTAAGATATATCAAAGGGACTTTATGTTATGGTATCAAATTCTATTTGTTTTAAAGTTTGAAGTTGTAAAGTTACTATCACAGTGATTAGGTAGGGTCTTTAAATAAAATAAAAATCTTCTCAAGGTAATATTTCTACCTTGGATCAGGAGTATTTACCAGTTGTTCAAAAAGGTAGGAGATAATTGCACAATCAACATTTAAAGTAGAATTTATAGCTGTCACAACAATTTTTAATCATACTTTGTGGCTAATAAAAGTTCTAATCAATTTTCACTTAGAACAATAGACAAGTACAGAGGTGATGGTAGGTGTTACAAAGGTTTTCCTTCAAGCACAAACTTGTCCCACAAGATGCGCCGACCTCTTTGCACAACAATCTCATTTAGCCCCATCAAAGCAAGATTTAACCTTGTCTCGTGATCGTTAACCAACCTACTTGTTCTCGAACGATTCACGACCCTTGCAGTGTTTCACTTTCATACCCTTGCAAGAAAATTACAAAAGAACTAAATATTCATGGAAACACTAAGAATAAGAGAAAGAGATACGACAAACACCAACCTTAATGACTTCCCTCAAAGTATACAAAGGAATACTCTCTCAATCTCTAAGTGTCTCTCACACTCACGTCTTTAAGTGTCTCTGACTCTCACTCTAAAAAGAGTAAGGCTCAAATAAGCTATTTATAGACTTCTCTATATGACTGTGTTAGAGTCTTAATAGAACTTTAATAACTAAGCTCACAATTTTATCCTATCTTATCCTTATTAGATTACATCATACTAACCAATAGATGACATTTCCATCTAATTAGGACTTTATCAATAGGATTAAGCTACATCACAATAACAAGATAAATGATTACATCTACTAGGAATGATCTGTCCATATCTACGAAGATCTCATTTATCTTTAAATGATCCTTCCACATGATCTTTATCTCTTAGAGCTGATGTCCATCCACTGTGATCTTATTTGCCACATCATCCAAGATCTCCTCATCTCTATCCGTTGGTGATGAGTCATCCAAGCCAAAAGCATACTGGTCCGTCCAATGCTTACCCATGCTAACTCCATTAGTCATGGTCCGTTAACTTGAACATACACTAAGTCCTTAGCCTATCAAGAACTTAGCCTTAGCCAAATCAGCTCGTACAAGATCTAAAACTCTCCCAAAACTTGCACCATACTTGATTTACTTGCTAAGTCACCTTAGAACTCTCGCATGTGCCCATCATATGTGTGATCCAGCTAACCTTCCACTCGATGCCCATCTCAAGATTTCTTTCGGTCTCATATCCAAATCTTACATCTCTCGAAGATTTCCGCTAATGTGCACTAATGCATGCCAACTCTTGACATTGCCCCTTTTCCTCCTTGCCTCCTCGTAGGTCTTTGTCTTATTCCATTGTTCAGTGTGTTGAACACTGGTCAAGGCTCATCAATGCCTGCACGATTCCACTTTTACAACTTAAGGGTCTAACAAACCACCCTCACCTGAAGAAACCAATGCCCTCGTCGAAATAATCTATGAAGACTCCTCTGAATGTGGTTTCCTTAAAGACTCCTTTGTTATTGGCACATCTCCCGTGTACCATATCCCTTCTCCATCGGGCGTCTCCTTGTTTTTGTTCAAACGCTCCTTCACAAAAGGCCCATTGTGCCCAACATAGCATAACTGTTGAGATAGACTTCTTCACTAGAGTCCTCCTCTCCTCTCCCTCTCCTTGATCCTTCACAACCATGGAATTTACTTGCTCCTCACCCGCCTTTCGTCTTAGGCATTCTTGAGCAAAATGTGGCCCTTCATAAATGAAACAAGCAACTTCCCTTTTTGATTGTTTCTTACCTTGAGAAGATTCACTTACCTTCTCCCTGCCTCTCTCCGAGCCATTCCGCATCCTATCATTCTTCTTGCCCTCGTAGCTAGTTTGAATCGATGGTGGCATTTGAAGATCCACCAAGGCATCCACAGTTGCTATCACACTTAGGAGCTCTTTCACGTTTGCCTCTGAAGCTCCAATTATGCCTAACCTTGCAAGCCGCTTATGAAGTTGAACAACTTGTCCTCCTCTGACATGTTCAACATGTCTAACATCAAAGATGTGAATTTTCTCACATACTCCTGCACCGAGTCGTCTTGCTTAAACCTCTTCAAAGCTTCCCTCACGACCTATGAGGTGTCATTGGGGAGGAATTGATCCGTTAGCTCCTTCTTCATCTTCTCCCTTATGTTAATAAGAGGTCAACTCACACTAATGTTGTTGGAGGTCCTCGTTCTCTACCACAACTTTGCATCCTCTATTAGGTACATTGTTGTGATCGGCTTATTCTCAAAGTCAACCACCTTTGTCGTTACAAACGATTGCTCCATATCCCAAATAAATTTTCGAGCTTTTTGACACTCTGTTTGCCGTCAAGAACTTGTGGCTCTCGTACCTTCACCAAAGTGCTTTCCGCTTGTTCAATGTCATGTGATGCAATGGCACGCCTTAGGATCACTACCTCAAACCTAGACTCCTTTTGCGCCTTCATCAACTCCATTATTTGATGTTCCAACTGTTGGATTCGCACTTGTAATATCTCAAATTAAATGTTATAAGAAGGGACCTCCTCCTCCCTTTGAGGAATCGGCTCGATGAGTGCCTCCACTTAGTTGACGCGTTCCGTCAAATTGCTACCTCCCACCATCTCAAAATATGGCTCTAATACTAGTTATTATAAAGGTTTTCCTTCAAGCACGAACTTATCCCATAAGATGCGTTAACCCTTTTACACGACAATCTCACTTAGTTCCGTTAACGCAAGATTCAGCCTTGTCCTGTGATCGTCGACCAACTTACTTATTCTCAAGCACCTCACAACCCTCACAGTATTTCACTCTCACACCCTTACAAGAAAAATATGAAAGAACTAACACTACAAGAAAAGTAAGAAATACCGGCGAAAAATTACCGACGGACAAGAAAACATAGCTAAATATCGACAGTTTTACTACATCCGCCAATAAAGTTGTAAGGAAAATGAAAAAGGCGCGAAAAATCAAGGGAAAGTTGCCGACAGAATTTTCCATCGATAATATAGTCGGCAATTGCATGTCGTCTTCTGTCATCCCTCCTCAAACTTTTTATGTAAACGACGTCGTTTTGCAAAGTAACCACACAACGTCATTTTGTTACATTGATCAAACATTCAGCAGTAAAACGACGTTGTTTTGTTACACTGCAAACCGTTTTGCTTTAGATTAAAAACGACGTCGTATGGTTAAAAGCAAACGACTTCGTTTGGTCTATGGAGCATAACGTTATAATATATACCGAAACGATGTCGTTTGGTCTTAAACCATACAACGTCATTTTAGTTAACTCAATAAATTCAAGTTGTCAGCAAGAAAACGACATCGTTTGGTAGACCAAGAAAATGACGTCGTTTTCTTGGTGGCTGAAGGACGTCGTTTTCTTGGTGGCTCAAGGATTTGTTATTTAAATCAAACGACATCGTTTTGCCTCAATCGTCCCCTTCCTCCCTCCCGCACCTGCGTGTTAGCTGCTTCCTCTCCCTCGTCCAAATCTGCTATGTCCACCGTCGGCTACGTGTCCTCTGTGCAGCTGCTGTGACTCCGATGACGAGCATCGTCTTCTCTGATAGTCTCCGGTAGTTAACGTCCAGGTAAGAAACTCTTCTCTCTATCGTCGGTTAACGACGGGTTTTTTAATTTTAGTTAATGAAAATAATAGAAAGGTCATTATTTCCTAGATGACTATATTGTTCTCTTGATAATTGCATGTTTGCTTAACACAACAATAAATAAGAAATTAGATGTCAATGATTAGTAGAGTTGGTTGTATGGTAATTATAAATGCTATAAAATATTATATATAGCTAAGAAAATTTTGTTTGATTTTGATCTTTGGGAGTAGCAAGATATTCAAATGCCTTTCTGTATTAACAATAAGTTGACAATAATCATTGGAAAGAATGTTATCTAGCAAGCAAAAAAAACATATAAAAGTCAAGTTTATACCAATAGAGAAGTTAATAAAGAAGGTAAAATGTTTCAATTAAGTTTGTTGTTGATATTATAATGAAAATATTGCTTAAAAGAAGATTTCTTTACTTTAAGATACAGATTTATTGTTTTTATGATAAATAATTAGAAAAGTGCATTGGATTCCATACTTTTTCTAATTTTAATAGTGAGCATCCTATGAATGCAATTAAAAGCTCACCCCTGCATTTGAGTTTATTAGCAAGCAATGTTTTAAAGTTGATAATCAAATTCATACTTCAAAAGACAAGAATCAAATTCCACACTCATTCGTTGAGAGAAGAAACTTTGACATTAAAGAAATATAGTATATTCTATAACTTTTATTTTATCAAAAGTTCCAAATAATTCAAGTTATTTAGTACTTGTTAAAATTGGTTGAAATCATTATTTTTCTGTTTATGGTAGATAAAGAATTGATGGCTAGATTGAGAATCGACAAAAAAATCAAGAATTATTAAAACTAGAATTAAAGAAAAAGTAATTGAAATTGTACATTTGAATGTAACAATTTGCATATGTGATTATTAAAACTAATTAGAATTTTACAATTAAACAACATGCACAAAAGTTATTCAAAATATTTGAGTGCATAACTAAACTTCAACTTTAACAAAAAGTAAGATTGCAATATATTAGAAAGGACTTGTCCCCAGGATTTTTCAAAATAATCTAGTTGACTTCTAGAATTCCTAACAACTAAGACCTATATAATCTTATTCTTGACGTACCTAAAAATTTAGAAAGGGTTATGCTTTTATATAAATAAATGAAATTGATTTAATTGAGTTATTGTTGATTATAATTTAGAATATCTTGATGTATTGACTATAATTAAGAGTGTATAGGTTACAAATTAGTATGCTTGAATTGTGAATTGGATTATTATAGATTTTGCGATATCAATGTAGACTGAATTAAGAATAGACATATAATTTGGAGACCAAATTTGAGTTGTGATTACTGGTCGATATAGAAGTGTAATTTTATTACAGGATTGATCCTTCTTTCAAAAGGAGATACTCATTTTATAGAGAAAACTTTGCCGAATTTTCAATTGGATCCTCGTAAAATGTGAAATCACCGTTTTAAAATTCAAACAAGAGCTCCTTAGTATTAACTGATGATCTTGTTGTCGAGGAGACTTATAATTATGCAAATTATTGAGGATAACACCTGATGATTGAATTATTTAAGTATAGCTAATGACCTTGATTGATTATAATATTTCATGCAATTGTTTTAATATATCCCGCTTTCTAAACTGTGAACGAATTTATTCTTGGCTGTACGAACTCATTTGTTGCCAATATTTATATTTTGAAGGGGATTGAAGAGAAGCTTTAGCAGGTATTCAAATAACAATCATTTTCTTATATGATGTGACAATGTCAACAATGAGCGATATTTGCCGACAGTTATTGACAACCCGTCGGCATATGTTTACATTTTTACTATGTATTCATCGATGGTTTATTACAAACCGTCTGTATCTATACCGACGGAAACGATTCTTTCTATCGATAAATTTACCGACGGTTGGTGTATCGTCAGTGCAACGTTACTGACGCTCAATTTCACGACGCTTTTTTTCCGTCGGTGAATACTGTCACAAAATTACATTACCGACAGAAAGTTAACGTTTTCCGTCAATGAGTTCCGTCGGTGAACACCCTTTTTTAACTTTTCATCGGTGAGTTCCGTCCGTAAACGCTTTTTTCTTGTAGTATTTTATTATAAACATTAAACGAAAACAAACATATACGGTATATAGGTTTCAGTTCCTGACACAAACGTTAACGTGCCAACTTAGAGAAATTATTACACCAGTCACATTGAAATCTTAGCCGTTTAAGAATAAATGAAACAAAGAATCTATTCCTTACACTGCGACTCTGTACTGAAGTACATTCACGTTTCTCATATTATTCTCTCGTAATTATAAACACAGAACAAAATTTCGAGTCACATTCTCTGGGCTGAAAGTGCACTTATTTTTGATGGGATGATCACAAATTTTAAATTAGTGAATTTTAAATTTTTAGGAAAACCTAATATCATTTTCATATTCGGTGTTGTATACTGTATTAAGAAGTGTATTAACATTAGCTGAAATCGTGTCAACGGATTCTTGTATACGTCATGCATATTTTATGTGTATTATCTAATCTTATTTATAAATAACATATATTTCTGTCTAATAAATTTTATTGGAGATAATCACTTATTTTTAATATTTTATTTCAACTCTCCGATATCATAACTATTTTCTGCTTTTTGTTTGCTGTGTTCACCTCTGTTCATGTTATAACTCATGCGCGGCTGTCTGCCTGTGTTCCTCTTGAAATCGTCTGACACGCTGCTCTGTCAATCATATTCTCCTTCCGTAGCAACCCAGCCCTCCGCTTCTGCGATGCATCCCGCTTGCACCTATAACTTGTTGGCCCTTAACTACTCAGCTTCCGACCATGCAACCCAGTTCTCTAATTATGACACCACATTGGCGGCGCGTTTCGTCAGCACCCTAGTGGCAAGTCAGCAAGTGTTTTCTATTCGTTTCATATAAACTCATTTTAACTGTTTTGAAGAATAAACAGTTTTTTTAATAGGTTCCAAGATTTGACATATTCTTATAAGAGAAATCACTAAACTAATTAAAGAAATAAATGAGACTTCGGATGATCACATTCATATTTAATTTATTGATTATGAAAATATAAAAGAAATTTAGAATCTTTTAACTAATCGATATCGAATCACTGAAATTATGCATCATTATTAGGTATGGACTACTCTTCATAATTTAAAACATGAACGTGGTTAGTATGTTAATGATTTTCTAGCATAGGTTCAACCAATTTGAAATCAAATATCTCAATTCAAAATCAGTAAAGAATATCTTCATCTCAATTAATTATCATGATTTTTCGACTTCAATATGAAATTATTCAAGCCTCTATCTACAATGGATGCTAATATTAAGGAGGTTGTTTTTTGAGAGACTTTAGCTTCAATCTAGACAAAGTTTCAAGACTTTGGTGATGGACACTTGATATTAAATTAAAAAATGGCATTTGAACGTGCGACAACAAAGAAGGTGCAATTGAGAAAATGGGTAAGACAATATGCAAAAGTCTTAACGTTTTTACTCTTTTATTTTAATTTTGTTAAATTTTCCTTAATTAGTTTAATTAAGTCAACATATAAAATTAAATCCAGTTGTTATCAATAGTGTTTAAATTTGTTTGATGTGACTTTCCATGTTAGTAACGTTAATGGAAATAATAACGTCAAGCTAGATTTAGAAAAAAAATTGAAAATTTGGTAATTGATATTTTTTAAAGTTTGGATTATAATTGCAAAATTGAATAAAGTTTGGATTTTTTGTAATTAACCCTTTAACCAATGCTAGATTTAATTTATTTAGGAATCAATAGATTTAATTTAATTTAATTATCTAAATAGTTGAAAATATTATTTTAGATTATTGATATCAATAACTAGATTCGAACAAAGCTTGATATCTTAAGCATATAATTTGATTATGTTTTTATGAATTACATAGTTGAGAAGAATTATATCGAATACATCCTTGTAAGGTGAAAGAATTGACTCAATTATAAGGATTGTAAGGTGATACCTAAAGCATGCTTGTCAACTCAGCATAGATTATTGATCATGGATCTTATAATTAAGGATTGAAGAAAGAAGAGAAATTCTCGGAGGTGCATTAGAGTTAGATTATGGAACAACTTAAGGATATAATAGTGTCTAGAGAAGATAGAAATTAGAAGAAGGTGTTAACCAGATGTAGCAACTCTTTTAAGGAATGCAGATAAGGAGATCTTGAGAGTTTGTAAAAAGCATATGGTAGTAAGAAGGGGTCTTAGTGGTAGAATGAAAACGTCCAAGATAAAGGCTACCTATAAAAATTTATTAGATAGTGACTCGAATAAAGAGATGATAGCTAATAGAGAGAGTTATAAGCTAGCAAAGAAAGAAGTAAAGAAGATAGTCTCAGAAGCCAAAAGTAGAGCCTATGAGAACTTATATCAACGATTACATACTAAGGATAGAGAATAGAATATTTTAAAGTTAGCGAGAACTAAGGGACAAAAAGAGAGGGAATTGGATCAAGTATATTGTATAAAGGATGAAACAAAACGGGTCCTTATGGAAGAGAATGGTATCAAGAGAAGATGACAAAGCTACTTTTATAGGTTTTTTATTGAAGGAGAAAATAACAACATTTTCTTGGGTGGTTTTAACACTTTTAAGCAATATCGTAGCTTCACTTATTGTCTACATATCATGAGAGAAGATAATATAGGAGCTTTAAGTAAGGTGAAGAGTGGAAGGGTAGTAGGACCTGATGAGTTACCCATAGAGGTATGGAAGGGCCTAGGAATAGAGGATCTTACTTAATTAGCCAATGTGATGCTCAAGTCCAACAAAATATTGGATAAGTGAAAACTTAGAATACTAATCCCTCTCTACAAAAAATATGGGGACACCCAAAAGTTGTAACAACTATAGGGGCATGAAACTATTCAATCATATCATGAAGTTATAAAAGAGGGTGATTAAGAAGAAAGGGTGCACTTATCTAGGAAAACCAGTTTAGTTTCATACCAGGGAGGTTTACAATAGAAGCAATATGTCTCCTTAGATGATTAATGGAATATTAAGAAAGAGGGATCGAGACATGATTTTTTTAATTTAGAGAAGGCTTATGACAGAGTTCTTAAGGAATTTATGTGGAGGTGTTTATAAGCTAAAAGAGTTCATGTTGCCTATATACGTGTTATTAATGATATTTATGAAGATCTTCAGACCATAATAAGAATGACCAGAGGATTTACAAATATCGGGCTACACCAAGGATCCTAATTGAGCTCCTTCCTATTTGCAGTATTTATAGAAGGGCATATAAAGAATATCCAAAAGGATGTGACTTGGTATATGTTGTTTGCTAATGATATTATTTTAGTGGAGGAAACAAATGAGGGTGTTAATGTGAAGCTAGAACTCTGGAGGTATACATTAGAGTCAAAGGGCTTTAAATTGAATATGATTAAGATTACGTATTTAGAGTGTAACTTTTCGATTAGTAAGTTTGCATCCAATGTATAGATCAAGATGGGTATAAAATTTATACCACAAACAGATTGTTTTAAGTACTTTAGATTCATCATCCAAAGCAATTGTAAGATAGATGACGACATAGTTAATCGTATCAAATCGGGGTGTCTTAAATAGAGGGCTGCTTGAGGAATTTTATGTGATAAGAAGATACCACTCAAGCTAAAAGATAAATTCTATCATTAATAATTAGGTCAGCTATGTTCTATGGGTAAAGTTTAGTTTATCAAATAGGTGCATAGTTATAAGTTAATGGTAGTGGAGACGAGGATACTCCGTTAGATATGCATCCTTACAAGAAGAGATAAGTTCAGGAATATAGTAGTAAGAGATAAGTTAAGGTGGCTAACATTGATAGTAAATTAAAGGAGACAAGATTTAGATGATTTAGACATATTAAGAGGAGACATCCTAAAGCCTCAATGAAAAATGTGATAAGACTATAACTAGGGATTGTAAGAGAAGAAGAGGAAGACCTAAGAAGAATTTGAGGGAGGTGATTAGGAATGATATAACTCTACTAAAGCTTACTAGGGACTTGGCCTTTAATAAGAAACTTTAGCAAACTAAGACAAGGGTTGAGGACCCTATATCGTGAGGTCCTTCTCTTTTCATTGTCTTTTGAACATTTTCCTTCAATTCTTGTGCCTTTTATTTAACCTAAATACTTTTGTTTGCAGCACTTGTTCATTTAATTAATTGTTTATTTATTTCATATTTTCTTTTTCAATTGCTTGTTTACTTATTTGTTTTCTTTCTTGTTTATTTATTTATTTACTTATTTTATTTTATTTATATTTTGATTTTATTTTTTTAATTATTTGAATTTGATTTTTTTCATTTATGTAGTTATTTATTTATGTATTTGACTATTTTTCCTTACAATTTTTTTTAAAAAAATTGTATGGTCTGTCAAATATAACCTTTCTATTAGTTAAGGGTAAGACTATATACTTTTGGACCTCTATGGACCTTACATATTAGTGAAATTTTAAATGGAATGTTGTTGTTGTTAATGTTATTGATGTTTAGTTTAATTTACATGTATAACAGATTCAAAGAATTTCTGCTCAGGTCTTTCAATCTCTAGGAAGAACCAAGCTTTGAACCATTGCATGTCATTCATGTCTTTCTCAAAATTAAATCATTGGGCATAATATCCCACTTATAGGCAAAGAACTTTTTTTTTATCAAGATTCTTGTATTTCTCATTAGCACTCACACCTTTTAATATTGTGGGCTTGGCATTGGTATGTATAGGTGTGGGGTCTTTTTTAATTGGTTCATTATCAACATCTCCTCAACGATAAGGTTAGCCTTAATAATTTGCAAGTCATTTGAGGACTCCTACTATCCTTGCTTCTTCCTCTTATTGGAAACATTTTTCTTATTGCAAATGATAGACATAAGCTTATGTAAAGCCCAATCCTAAACAAATAATGAAGAGTTGTAATGATGGTCAACATAAAAATGAGAATTATATGAAAATATTGATTTGCATATTTGTTGATTAATAATGTTAACCTCTAACAATAATTCTTCCTCAAATAACAATTCTTTAAGAGGAAGTGGATTCTTATGATTTAACAAGGCCTATGTATTAGAGGCAAGGAAAGAGTATAATCTCTGTCTCTTAATAAATCTCTAATCGACCTCACTTCATATTTGACTTAACCCATACTCATTCTCATCCTTTGAGGCTAAGAATAAAAAATCATATTCTTCTACACGTGGGTTCCCTTTAGAGACATGGATATACTCATCCTAGTCATGATGTTTAAATTATACTAAATTGATAGCTTACTTATAAGAGATAGATTTGATACATAAGGGGCAGTTGGTTCGTATAGGAGAATAGTAATAGGAATGACAATGAATATAGTACGAAATAGGAATGGATATTATCATTATAATTATGATGGTTGGTTAAGAGGAATAAATGATTACCATTACCTTGATAGTGATTGGATTATAAAAATACTAAAAGAAATAAAAATTTATTATAATTAATTTATTATATTATATTATATTATAATTAATTATATTGTAATTAATTAATTACAATATAATTATTAATTAATGAATGAATTATATTTTAATTAATTATATTGTAACCAATTAAT
>JANIPM010000231.1:16614204-16633234 GCA_027478405.1 Erythroxylum cassinoides
GAGAACAAGGTGTTGATGAGAGCCAGGCATATTTTGATTCAGTGGATGTTAGAGACAGTCGTAGAAGGATCTTCAGGCTAAGCTCATTTGGGAACACATGTTATTCGCACTCTTCTATGTCCAGTATAGTATCATCAAGTAGACGATTAATAGTGGAACATATCCATCAGCTTGAGAGCATAGTGCAGACCTTGATAAGCCAATTGCAACAGACAATAGAGTACATGACTAAGCTCCAACATGACATGGAGCAGTTGAAAGGAAGGGCTAGAGATTTAGACCATCCACGCTCACCAGGACAATATGATTGTTGTAGTCATTTGGTTTGAATTTATGTACAATTTAATGTTTTTATTATCAATGAAGATATTTTTCCTTTATATGATCAATTAATTTTCTGTTTAAGCAAATTAAATATATAAACAAATTAAAAAATTGTGCATAGCTAATTTCTAACTGTTAAAATTATCCAAATCAAATTTAATGTAGGGATTTTAAAAAAGAAAATACTTACGAACGGAATTGTGGTAAATTGTTGAAAATGTGTATTGTCGTTACTGACAGAATTTAAGTCTTCGTCAGTAAGTTAAGTCATATAGTCATATTTACTAACGGTTGGTGGTAAACCGTCGACAAATATTTAGGATTTTTACTGACGAATGTTTAGTTTCCATTCGTAATTTGAGCGATATTTATTGACAGTTATTGACAAACCGTCAGCATATGTTCACATTTTTACTGTGCATTCATCGACGGTTTATCACAAACTATCTATATCCATACTAACAGAGATGATTCTTTCCATCGCTAAATTTACTAATGATTAGTGTGTACCGTTGGTATATTTCCTGACGGAAACAAGATTCCATCGGCAACGTTACCGATGCCCAATTTTGCAACTATTTTTTCCGTCAGTGAATATCGTCGCAAAATCACATTACTGACGGAAAGTTAACATTTTTCGTCGGTAAGTTCCGTCTGTAAATGCCATTTTTCTTGTAGTATAAATATTCATGGCAACAATAAGAACACGAGAAAGGGATGCAGCAAATGCCAACCTTGATTACTTCCCTCAAAGTACACAAAGACATACTTCCTCAATCTTTACATGTCTCCCACACTCACATCTTTAAGTGTCTCTGACTCTCATCTTGAGAAGAGCAAGGCTCTAATGAGCTATTTATATGCTCCTCTAGATGACTAAGTTAGAATCTTAATAGAACTCTACTAGCTAAGATCACAATCTTATTATATCTTATCCTTATCAAATCACATCATACTAGCTAATAGATGACATCCTCATCTAATTAGGATTCTATCTAATAGAATTAAGCTACATCATAATAACAAGATAAATGATTACATCTACTAAGAATGATCTGTCCATATCAATGAAGATCTCCTTTATCCTTAGATGATCCTTTCACGTGATCTTTATCACTTAGAGCTGATGTCCATCCATTGTGATCTTATCTGCCACATCATCCAGGATCTCTTCATCTCTATCCGTTGATGATGAATTATCCAAGCCAATAGCACATTGGTCCATCCAATGCTTACCATGCCAACTCCATTAGTTGTGGTCCATCCACTTGAGCACACACTAAGTCTTTAGTCCATCAAGAACTTAGCCTTGGTCAAGTCAGCTCGTACAAGATCCAAAACTTGCGTCATGCTTAATCTACTTACTAAGTCACCTTGGAACTCTCATATATTCCTGTCATACGTGTGATTTGGCTAACCTTTCACTCGATATATGTCTCAAGTCGTCTTTGGTCTCATATTTGAATTTTGCATCTCGTAAAAAATTTCTGCCAATATGCGCCAATACATGCCAACGCTTAACATTGCCCCTTTTCCTCCTTGCCTCCTCGTAAGTCTTTGCCTTATTTGGTTGTTCCATGTGTCGAATATTGGTCAAGGCTCGCTAATGCCTGCACGATTCCGCTATTACGACTTAGGGGTCTAACAGTAGGCAACTAGGTAACTATATTCATGTCCGACAATCTAGTCTTTCATGGAAAAACTAAGCATTTCAATATTAAATTATTCTTTATCGTGTATAGTCAAAAGGATGGTGTAATATATGTTCAAGAATTGTAAGCTTGCATGTATCTTTGTCAAAACTTTTTCAACAAACAGGTTTGAGTTTCTAAGAGAAAAACTTAAAATTTGCACTTACTGAGGCATGGAATATTGAAAAAGTATGTATCAGTAACTAAATACTCAAGGTGAGAAAAGCATTATCAGTAACTTCAGTAAAATTAAGATCATCAACAAAAATAGTGAAAAACTTGAAAAGAACTTAGACTTTTTGAGCATTTAAAACTAATGTTATATGAATTGGGGAACGATCGAATATCTTATTTGAGGGAAATTTTGACTGAGATAAAAGAAAAGGAAGAAGACCTAGTATTCACCAAAAATTTATCCAATTTTTTCTTAATCAAGCTTCTCTTAGATTGATTGTTTGACTATATGAACAGATTGGTAGAGAAATTCAAACCAAAGAGCATACTGTTTGAAAGGTCTATCATAATTTGGAAATGCATAAATTGTTCTGAAGAGAAAAGTAGGTTAACATTAACCATATGAGGATTCTATTAGAAGTAAATTCTGCCATTGTAAGCATGTTTCGGATTTTAAGAAAGGAGACAAATTCTCCATTGCTGACATGAAGGAGGAGGTCTCATCAGCATTCTTCCTTTTTTTTTTTATAAAGATTTTCAGATAGGGATAAATTGAGTTGAAGAGGTGTTTAAGATTCACTTATTAGAGAAATTATTAAACCTTCGTGCATTCCAACATAGAATATTCATGTGAAAGTTTTAATAACGTTTTCTTTTTTAGTTTTCCCATTTTTCTGCCCCTAATATGCACCTCTTTATAACTTGAATTGTCATCACTAACATCAGTGTCAAAGCAGTCTGAAGAAAGGCCTCTGATTCTATAAGATAGGTCTTTACTTAGGTTGGTAGATGAGTTTGGTTTGTTCACGTTAGTGAAGTTTAGAAGTTGGGCGTGCCAGAGAAGGTTTATCATTCAATGGGTTGCATTTGTTTGAACGATAGTAGAGGGCATTATTACTTCATGAATAGATAATATCTGGTATAGGTTCAGGGTTGAAGCTAAGAGTAGGATCAGGCAACTTAGGCTTTCAATGCATCGCCATTGGAACAACCCTTTTAGCTGTTGGAATCTCTATTCATTAATTATTAGTTAATTCTCTGGCTTTGCAGGAACTTGCAAGTAAGAACATGCAGACACCTTTACAATGAATTCGATTAATTCTTAGAGGAACATAATGAGAGCGACCTAATGTAGATCTCACTTTTAATGTCCTTTCATAACATCGCCGAAAGTGTAATAATCACCGATTGTGCTACTTTCTATTGGAAAGCTGAGAAAAATAAAATATTCTATATAGAAGACTGTATAAATTCATATGTCTAACCTCAACAGACATGTTCATGCACAAGTGCACGTGGGAAGAATCTTTCCAAGGGATGAGGGGGGTTTAGAATATAATAAGTGATGTTGGTGTCTCAAGTATTACCAAAAGAATTTCTCCAGCAGATAACTTCAGATCAAATTAATGGGGTCTCATAATGGCATTTCAAACAACTGCGACTCTCATTTTGTTGAAGTTAGCCCTTGAGTGAGCTTGGCGTGGAAGTGTAAAATGAACTTCAGGAACACATCCAAAGTCCAATCCGATTGGTATTTTGGAAACTGCAGATAGATTCATGCATGTGACAAAAGCTGTGTCTGGATGGCATCATTTGGTCCAGATGATATTAGTATATGAATGATGTGGATAGCAGGACAGATGGGGCCCAAAAGGCGAGATAATCACTCCTAAACCATCATTAATCATCATTACTCGTGGGCCTTTCATCAGCATTCTTTATAAAAAACAAAATTTGTAATTTTACATACTAAACTATCATATTCATGAGTTAAATTACTTTGTGTTGGCTTGTACCTACCAAGGTTTCTTTTATGCTTAAAGCAACATCAATGTGAAAGCCATATTTATACATCTTTTATATTGTTTGTACATCTAACAGTTGCCTGCCTTCGTACCAAAGCAGTTCCAGACAGAATAAAGAAACACTCAATTTTACATACTTTACAAAGTGGATACATAATAGTATACAATTAACTCAAATAATAAACAAACCATGTGAAGAAATGATGCAAAGATGGGAAAGGAAAAGAAAGGCCCCTTCTTTTTCCTACCACAAGTATTGAGAAAAAAAGACAAAAAGAGTTCCCTGTTCCTATCTGTCTCAATAAACTAATTGCTATATGCACCTGGCACTGGAAACATTGTTGGATATCTCCAGCTTTGCAAGCCAGGTTCTTCCTAGTAACATACAAAATGACAGCTTGGCTTCACTACCCTACACACACATACACTCACCAGCCTCCTTTTCACGAGAAAGACGATGATGAGCTCAACCCCACCAAAATTTTGGGCTAACATTGGACACCAAAACCACAAGTTCAAATTTTTTAAATAGGTAGACCTTCATGTTCTCCAGTCAGTCCACCTTGATCACCACAGGACCCTCCCTCTCCATAAGGGACTTCCCATATGAACTATGCTGCTCAAATTATGGAACTTTGCATTTGGTCTTAACCACTTGAACAAGCAAGGAGCTGTTGCCTCCCTCTTGAATTCGGCGCTGTTAATCAACTTACCGTAATGTAATCTGCATATAATGTTTACACAAATGATCTTCTTACTTACTAAAACTCTAGCAAATGTTGCAAGAAGTGAAACTGAGGGCATTGAAACATACCTGATCTTGTACAAAGGTGAACACAATGTCATTATAGAATACCATCTCCCATGTTCCTTACACGAAGTTCAACACTTCTTAGATCACGAAGGTGGTGTAAGATTTCTTGCAGAAGCTCTATCCCTTTGTCTCCTTTCTTCAAGGAGGTTATGCAATGTTTCAAAAACTCTCTATCTGCTTCAAGGGCTTGTAGTCTTTCATAGACATGATCCACGTCCTCCTCAATAGAAACTTTCTTGCTGTCCAAGTCAAATTTGACGACAGAATCAACTCCGGCATGCCCGATTAACATCTCATCTTCAATATGTGCATCAGTGGTGGCATCAAAAAGTGGAAGAAGTCGCTTCGCCTTTGCACCACCCATCTTTCGTTCTTTATGCTTCCCATTCATTTCCTTGTAATGACCATTTGCAAATCCATTTGCTTCACTACTATAGCAAGAATCCTCGTGGTATCCATTTCCATTTTCGTTGTAAAGATGCTCGATTGGTTTTATGTCCTCAAAACGTTGTTCCTCTTCATCACTTAGTGTTATGAGCTTCTCCTCCAAAGCCTTGAGTTCCTCAAGAATTGACATCCTCTCATCCTCAAAATTAGCCAAAGACTCCTCCAAATATAAAACTGCATCAGGAGGAGTATTCTGTTTCCCACTTTCTTGATGATTGCTAAATCTATCTTCCTCATTTGCTTCATGATTCAAATCAACAGATAGTCCGTCACTTTCCTCAGCATTACTACAAGAGACCGACGACGATGAAGTTCCATTTCTCGGACTTCCATCTATCCTTTTCTTCAACATCATTCTCTCTTTTGCTTCGTAATTCTCTACCCTTCTGCGATAGACTTCGAGCTCTTTTTCTATCTCTGCTTTCTCTTTTTCCCTTTTCACCATAAGTTCATTCAAAAGTTGCAAAGCTTCCTGGTCATAAGCTGCTTGTTCTTCCATCATTCTCTGGTATTGCAAAGCTTCCATTTGCACTGCAGCCTTCTCTTCTTGAAGTCTATTAATCATTGCCATAGTATGACTAGTTGCAACTGCAGAGGCACTTCTCTCTTCTTCTAGTTCCACATATAAAGCATTCGAAGCCTTCCTTTCGTTTCTAAGAGCTGATTTCAACTTCTCAATCGTCGGAACTCCATCAGCTGCTTCTATATCACTCATGACACTTCCATCCAGTGAGTCTTCTGTAACAGATTCTCGTCTCTCGATTGATAGAAACTTCCTATACGAGTGATGGAGACCATCCATTGTAGTCGGTGTGTTGGGAATTCTGTCTTCTTCTGTCTCATCGCCCTCAGAACACAATGCAAAATGGTTGTTTATCACTGACACGCTTATTTCAGGTGCTAAGGTCCTAAATTCCACTTCATCTTCCTCAGCTTGCTTAGATCCTAACGCAACAAATGAACTTCTTATCAATAAAGATAACCAGAAAAGACTTCTTTTATAACCGACTGCCAAAGAATTTAAGGCTTACCATGACTGTTATGCCGGTGAAAATGAGCACTAGTGGCCATGGGGTTTTCCTCTGTGCTTAAATACGGAGGAACTTCTTGAGCTTGAACATCACTAACAGGTTTCTCATCAGGAATCTCTGGCCCTATTGAGGCATCTGCTTCAGTTTTGTTGGCTTCCATTTGCAATGCTTCTTCAGTGACTTCAAATATATGAAATTCAACATGAATTCAGGTCCAATTCAAGATGAATTACAAACTATGAATAGAAAGAAAAATTCAAAGTACCTTCACTGTTTCCCCATGCAATTTTTTCCTCTTTTCTGTCCGAGTTCTCTTGAAAACCATCATCTCCATAGCTAAGAGCTTCATTTACATGAGAAAATTCAACTTGTACATCACAATCGGCATTACTAATCGAAGGGGTTTCTTCTGAGCATACATATGGACGACTCAAGTCTTGAGCTTGAAAATCATCAATTAATTCCCGATCAGGAATCTCTGTCCCTATAGAGACATCCGCTTCAATTTCATCTCCTTGCACTTGGAATGATTCTTCGGAGACTGCACATTGCCAAATTTATCATGAATTTAGATCAGAATTTAATATGAAGCACGTAATAAATTAAAGGACATCTTAGAAATTACCTTGACTATTTGCAGGTTCCTTTATATCGTCTTCCAGGTATGAATTTTCTTGAAAAACATGATTATCACAGGTAAAGCCAACTTCTTCATCAAAATCAACAAGCATTTGTGAAGAAATTCCATCCTGAGATACTTCTCTGGACTCAAATAACTCAACTTTGGGTTCATCCTCGCAATCATGGCATGAAAGCAATGGCAAATTTTCTTCAAAACAGCTATTATCCTCCACAACTAACTCATACTGTGACCCAACATGCTTATCAAACTCCAGAACAAAATCCTCATTACCATAACTTTCCTCTGCTCTTTTGTCACCACTCCTTTCATTTTGCTTCTGATTGGAGCTTGAACCCATCAATTCAACAGGAATTAGGTGACAATCATCCTGATCGATGTAAAATTCCAGATGCTTAGGCTGAATTTCACAACTGATAACTTCTCTGCAGCCACCTGAAACCATGACAGTTTGATGACAAGATGGATCATTCATTAACACATTGACATCTTCTTTTATGACCGGTTCTTGCAAGTTTCCCATAGTCGCGTCTGATCTTTTACTCTCATCAGCAACGGATTGGTCACAAACAAAGTCAGATACGAGGAATAAAGAATCCTCCAGTGTCTTCTCCTCTCTTTCTCTAACATGTACCTTGCAGTTTTCATCAATCCCCTGATTGCTTCCAAAAGTAACCTCAATGAGACCCGACTGAGATCTGTCTATACAACCATTTTCATCAACCTTGGTTTCTAAGTTGAAAACTCCTTTCTGGGTATTATCCGAATCCCCCCAAGAAGGGTTGATCGGCTGATGATCATGAAACTGAAACTTTGAGTCCAGGTTGATATCACAACAAGAACACTTCAAAACCAACTCGTCATTCTGACTTAAGTTATCAACTCCGTTTTCTTGAAAAACTCCAAGTTGCTTCATCCATGGAAAAAAAGCAAACTTCTTTGACAATTCATTTTCCGATGAGGACGAGCAATCCTCACACATGTCAAGAGCTTCAGCTAACTTACGATGATTCGAGCAGTAACCCAGTTTGGAAATCTCCAAGGCATGAGCTTCACATACCAGAGATCCGTAGGAATTGTGAAACTTGGCAGGCTCAAAGATGTGATCAAGCCTAGAACACCAAAGGCAGGGTCTTTTAAGGCCAAAATAATCAGAGAACTTGATGATCAGGTACGAAAACAAAGCATTAAGAAGAAGAAAAACGATCAAAATCCATTCAAGAAGTGCATAAATTAAGACAAGGGTAATCTTGTTGGTGTTTCTATGTAGCATGGTGGCAAATTTGTTGGCAGCCATAGATTGATGATGAATGTTTTATGCACAGTGAGCAAAAGAAAGAGACTTGATGAGAATTAGAGGATAGGAAACTATAAAGAAACAGAGAGAGAGAGGAAAGAAAATGAAAGGACTGTTTATGGAAATAAGGGCTGAGCGTGTACAAATGATACGAAGAAGAAGAAGAGAAGTAGATGGAGAAGTAGTTATGTATTAGACAGACTTTGAGAATAGTGGTTTGAACTGGACGGAAGGACTGCCAAAGAAGACTCTAAGTATTCCACATACTCACATCAAAAGAAATTAAGACCAAAAAAGATTGAGTCAAACAAAATTAAAGAATGATATTCATACTTTTTCTTTTTAACAGGATTTAACAGTGTCAAATAGCAAATTGGCTGACACAAAAATGTGAATCATTTTTGCTCATATTCCATTTCTTTATTCCAAAGCTAACTAAGAAGCTCAAGAATTGAATCCATCCTTACCGTCTAGTTTTATGTATAAATCATATGAGTTGTGGTGAAATTCATTTGGATTCATTATAAGTGTCCTGAGGGATTATGGAATTGATTTGGCTGGGAAGTTGGAACTGGAACCTATGCATGCACAAGCAATTAAGTTATTGAAGTTAAACCCAAAAAGCGTTTGGAGCCATTCAATTCCAGTCTGGTTTCATGTTTCAGCAGCAAAAAGAAAATGGAGGCGGCCCACCAACCATACTGATAGGTTGGTGGACCACTCTCATACTAAAGCGTGGGACCCATATGGAATGCCTAGATGCTCCCTCCACTGTTACCCTTGTATAAATTTTCCCTCTCATCTAATTTAGTTAGAAAGTATAATGTGAGCTATACCATATACTAAACGTAGTTACTGCTGGATGTATATTTTTCAAGTTTTCTAATTGAAATGGTATATATATATTTAACTAGCTTTTGCTAGGTCATCTTCTTTGACAAAATCGGGCAAGCTTGCGAAATTAGAAAGCTTAGAAAGCATTTTGCTTGTATGGTCCAAATGGGCTGTTGGTCGGCTATGGCTGCATCACCACGCACCGACCCCATCGCTTAACTTTCCTTTTGAGTATTCAAACTCTTAACATCATCATCCCCGTTTGCTTTTTTCATACCAAGTGTCATGGACTTATTGTAACATCATCTTATGCCAGAACAGATCACAGCATACAACACGTCTATGTATAAATTTGTTCAATTCCCATTTCTAGAGGGAATCCAACTTTGTGCTCTGCCCCTCCAGCTGACTTTTTGCTTTAGCCAAGTTTGTACCATTGGTCTAGAAAATGTTTCATTGTTCCTTACTATCTAGAAAAGAAAAGAAGTTTGCAGATCCCAATCCTAAGGTGGATCAGTTGATCACTAAGATGATTTTGTTCCATCGACTATGCTTCTAGTTGTTGTTCCAGATATAAGTATGTGCTTGTTCTACTTCAACATTTCTTCAAATCAATAAAACTATATTCACTTTCTTGATGGACTTTAAAGCTACCCCTTCCTTTTACGCCAACACGGGGGGTGGTGCGTGCTAGTGTATAATTCTCAAGGGTGTAAAATTCGCATGTCAATTAAACAAAGGCAAGACCCTCCTGTATAAAGAATTAAAGATTGATCGAGTCTGTTATCTTCTTTATTTCTGAAGTCTGACCAAAAAGATCATATTGTACTCCCCTTAAGAGTCACGTTAAATATTTTTAAGAGAAAGAAGAAGAGATTTCACTTGATTTGAAACTGATTAGTTAAAGTCCCACAAATATTATGCATACTCATGCAGCCGTCCTTATAGTTGAGATCCTCTTAAGACAGCCGTTTAAAATTTGGGGTCAGAGTTTTGCCTCCTGCAAGGGACCTATCCAGTTCAAGTAAGAATTAGTCTAAGAATTGATGGTTTAAAGGTGTCTTCTCATAATTGAGACCTTCCTAAGACACCTCGTAGGTAACAAAAAAAAAAGTCCCACAAATATTTTCCAAGGTCTAATCTTATGTGCTTCATCCTGTACCCACCAATGGTTTGGCCTGAATTCAACGAGGGAGGGACCCTTATAGGCATTATCCACTTCGGTTGGCTTGGCGTGGTTACGAAGGTACCATCAACACTAACTACAACGTATTCGGCTTAATTTTCCTCTATAATAGTACATGGGGCCTAATTTTTTCATTTCCTATTATGATCATTTGATTTATATCTGAAGCATCAAGCTAGAGAAGGGCCATAAGTACTTGATGTGGCCAGTTTTTCATTTCACTTTAAATTGGTGAACGTGGAAGTAATTTATATCTTCTATCATCAGGGCATACCCAGTAGTTTGGTTTGTTATTATGTTGTGGTATGTAAATTGGCTGAACCTTATCTTAATCCCTAGAAAGGGCCACATGAAAGGTGCCACATTTTGTCAGTCAGGTGGAGGGCTCAAAAAGCATCAAATGAGTTCTGATTTTAGTTTAGGCAAAAGTTGACAGTTCAACACTCCAAATCTTCACTGCCCATGTTTCCGGATTATCTTTTAATTTAGTTGCATCAATTTTTTGGAAGCATAAGTCGCAGGTGGCATTTATTGCTATTCTTAAGATTTGGTGTTGAAGCGTTTTGCATTCGTTCATGGACAAATCTAACATTACCAACCGCTCGTTTAACAAATTGCCACTTATAATAGTGCTAATGAAGAAAAAAAATGAGAGAATCTGGATAGGAATTGGTACTACTTGATTCAGGGTTTTGGTTAAAAATGAAACGTGGCTTTGTCGGATTTTGATGGGGTTGGGCGTTGCTGCTTGGATCTATGAGATTGATTAATTCTGGCTGAGAAATACCTGCAAAACAGTAAAGGCACGTCGAGAGTTGATTCTCGATAGGCCCCTCCGACGTTCAAGTCAGTTTCTTTAGAGAGTTTTGGTGGCTAGTGAATAAAGAGAATTAGGGTTCTCGAATGTCGTACCTTTCTCGTGATGAGGTAATCAATTTATATCTGAAAAATACCTGCTAGGTTTAGGTCATTCCTTTCAAGTGGGCAGCCACCATTTATGAATGAGCAGTCTATGTTTGGGCCTGAGCTTGGACCTAGCACTACCGACCCAACCAAAATGTTTTATATTTAAAAAGCTTATTTCAAAAAGTTACTTTTATGATTCAATTTTAATTTTGTGGAAATTGTTAACTAAACTACAAATTTGGGGACAATTTTTGGTAAGAATGGTCTCAAAATTAATATCAATCTTCTTTTTCTTCTAAACAAAAGGAAAACATGTAAATCTAAACATTAAAAACTTTGCTAAATCTTCCAATTCAGTGTTGGCTAGATCAATATCAAACTCGTTTATCGTGCCAATACAGTCGCCAAAATTAAATGGTCAAATGAACTTTAAACTTTGTATGTTTAGTGTGGTGGTGAAAGTGGTTATTTCCCACATTACAATGTATATTCAAATAATATTTAAAATTATTAATGAATTATTTATTCTAATAAATGATTGTTGTCAATTTATATAAAATAATCATAAAGATAAAGAGAGATAAAACGAATTCGTATTGGTTTAGTCAAATAATCCTTAGTCTATATAAACATTCCAAGATTTATTTTCAAATTCACTGTCTTATTTTTTTAATGGTAAAGACTAAAGAAAAATCTCCATGCTCTATACAACTTGAAATAATAAATATTCAATATATGTTATTCAGGGAAACACATGCTCTGTCTAGTCTTCCATGGCTCTTCTAAACTCTATAATATGTCAAACGTTATTTTTATAACTCAATATATATATATATATATACTCACACCTGAATGTGAGTGTTCAATTAGCCAAACATGCACATTTGTTTGTAAGATTAAGATAATTTTCAAATAATAAAACAAACTTTCTTTTTATTATGAAGATTTATGTACTTCTAATTTACTAACGATCAAGATAAGGTTATAAGAATCACAATAATTTCCTAAATCTTCATGTACTTGATTGTTTCTTGTTATTGACTCTTCACTTCAATTTTCTTGAGGCTCTCTTAAGCTGTATATGTGCTCTATTTAGCTCATTATTTTAATTATTTCATTAATTATGATCTTTGACATATTGTTAACTTTCATTACAATAGAGCTGCTAATATCACAAAAAGTAAGACAATTAATAAAAATATATTTTATTATCACTAAAACCTTAATTAGTTTAACAATCCATACCATATCTTTTAATAATGATAAAATATTTGGTGATATTGGAAAAAAAAAACAATCTGTACCATTTCTTTTAATAATAAAAAATATTTTGTGATATTAAAAAAATAAATGACATTTAGTAAGCTCCCCTTATATTACAACAATATGTAATGCATGCTTTACTTAATTAGTGCAACATGAATAATCAAGTTTCAATACCAATCTTCTCTCTTCATTTTTGTCAACATTAAAAAGAGTATATGATCTATAGATTTATGAACATTAAAAAGGAAAGATTAATAACTTTCATTACCCCATTTTTAATAACTTTATCATGTGAATAAAGAGTACATACAAAGTACTTATCATCTTAAATGAACAATTTTCAAAAAAGTCACATACCAATTTAATATCATTATATCTTTATTTTACTAAGTACACGCGAGAATGCTCCCTTCCCCTTTCCCAAATATATACAACACGTCAATAGCTCTTCCATTAATATAAATATCATAATCTATACCCATAATATTATCAATATGAAAGTAAGTAGTTATCTCCTTTTATGTACCACCAACGATTATCTCCTTTTCCTTATTAGTGGATTTAATAATTGGTTTTTTGATATCAATTTCCTTACTTGGCTCATGTCAGAGTATTGGAGATACCATTGTTATTTCTCATTTGATTTCAATGGCATTGAAAACAATTATTGGTATCAATTTAATGCCACTTGATATTGACTTGTAAAGTAAAGAAATCAATATGTTTTAAGTACTCAAAAATTTAGGTCTTTGGGGATTAGTTGTTAAACCTTTTTCAACCCATATCTCTTTAAGTTCATTTAAAGGTATTTTTCTAAAGATCAATTTTTATAGATATATCCATGATCATCTCAAAATTGATATCTCACATAAGAATTTAAAAGTATATGAATATTACGAGTGGGACCTATAAGAATGTGATAGGTCTTCTCTAAACGTGATGGCAATTAGGAGCTCTACTTCAGATATGCAAGGGATAAGAAACTCTTCTTAATAATAAGGCCTAACAAAAAGTTTAGAAATGAAATGCTCTTTTGGTCTAATATGGCTTATGAGAATTATGAACATATTCCAAGTGCTTGTATATTAGCTTATAATGATCGTGAGTTTATTTCATGCAAATTATCGATAAAGTGACTTATACGATTACATACTCTTTTGGTATTATTTTGAATGAAAATTATGCCTATTTTTTCTTAAATTCTAATTTCTCTAGGTTTAGAATATGAACTATATGTGAATACATGTGATTTTTCTTTTGCTTGGAACCTAAAGGATGGTGCACTAGCATTAAATTTTCATGTCTAGAATTAGATAGCATACGCTCATGTGATGATTTAGGTATGAAGTAATCATACTAATGCTTTTTCTTCACAAATTTATCTTATTATTGGATGGTATACTTCCATAAGTAAAATCAATTCTATGCCTATTATTAAAGTTCTTTTAACGTCCAAGCATAAAATTCAAGTTCATATTTATTTTAAATCTAAAAAAGGACTCTTCGTGATACTCCTTCAGTGTTTTATTCTCATATAACAAATCATATAGTTTATTATTAAAAACATCCACACTCTTAGAATATAACATATTATACATTTCATATTTGAATTTTTTAATCTGTATTAATCTAAGAGTTTTTTAACCTCTTTATAATTGGAAGATGCTTTCTTATTTTTCAAACTCATATCCTTTAAAAATTCAACTAGCTTATCATATGAAATCTCAATATCACTATCATTATATTAATTTGAGTAGGAGTATACCTCGTCATTAGTGGTCATAATATTTTAAAATTTCTCACTCTCTAAACTAGTAATAACATCCCATTTATTTGTAAGTACTTTGTTCTTTCTCTTTAGTTGTTTATCCCTCTTACTTTTTAAGAACTTCTTGAATCCATTATGTTGAGTTTTATATCATCTAAATTGCTCTCACTAGATCTTATCATTAATTTTCTCATCCTTAAAGACTTTAAAAATCAAACCTCTATTTGTTAGAACTATTTTACCTTCATAGAATTTATTCATCCATATCCCATAAGTAAGGAGTGATCTAATTAGCTTTTTCAATGACAAGGTGGTCAATTTTTTTGCTTCTTATATAGTTAATTTTCTCACTAATTCAAGATTAGTGTAAGTCTTACCAAGAGCATTAATGATATAAATGAATCAAGAATACATATTATAAATGGATTCATTTTTTGTGTGAAATAGCGCATATTGATGCACTAATAAGTTTACTTTGCTCTCTTTTACTTGACTAGTGCTACCATTTATGATTTCAACTATGTGTCATATCAAGAATGGTTTTGTACATATACAACTTATTTAATTCATTTCTATTAAGAGCACAAAATAAAATACGCATTAGTTTATTTTTTTGGTAAATCAGAAAACTTTATACAAATAATAAGAGGTTATGTACAAAGCTTGAGATTCCAACATAAGAACCTCTAGACTAGCAAAAGGAATCCAAAAAAACCTTTAGCAAATCTTCCATCCTAAATCCTAACATCAACTAGAAAACCGTATATAAGACAATTATGTACCCCAAACCTTTTAAGGTTTGTCAATCTAAGCAGAAACACAATTAGACCAACAATTTCAGTTGTAATTCAGTCAGACAATCTAACAACCCATTCCACAATCTTCATAGGCTAAGGAGGGAGATGAACTTCGGATTACCATCACTCTCATACCTACTAGGAGTTTTCGGGTTATTACATTCCCTCCATAGATATAGCTATTTGATCTGGTGCTGGGAATTTCCTTGTCTATTGCTCCCCATGTCATCTTTTCTTGCTATTTTGAACAATAAGTTGCTTGTAGCTGGTTCCACTCTGCTGTCCAAATGGAGCTTGATCCCTTGTAATGTCGGTAGTCTGGATCCATGACCAAACTGTGATGGAAGTGAATATTTGCCCTTCATGTACAAGTAAGCACGAGCTGGGTTTCCCTTCTTATACTGAACTTGCACCTGACTGCATCACTTACAGATAAAACATTAGAAATAAATTAAAACACAGGCAGTATTACCTTCTTTTAGTGTTTGAGCTTAGGTGCTCCATAACTTGAAAGATCACACGCATAGAGAGATTCCTTCCATCCATGGCTTCATCTTTAAAGGTCCGATTGTTTCTTTCAGCCACAGGTTATATACAGTAACAGAAATAATAGTTAGAAAGGAATTTATGTCACAGGTTTTGGTGGAAGTTGGCTGGGAGAACCATGATAAAATGGATTGAAGATTTGTAAGATGGGTTAAGTGGATTTGGAAATGGCGGAGGCTTTTGAACCAAATTGTTTTAGAAAAAGGGCATTCAAAGAATAAGTGTTTAATAGTTTACAAGTCACGTCCACACAAGGAAGACCGATTAGGAGTATGAAAGTAATATAATTTGTCCCTTGTTGGCAATTTATGCAGAAAGGCTAACCATAAAATGAAAGAGCACCTTGGACTATTCTTTTTATGCCAAACAATTTTATACCAACGGATTGTTTGAACTGGAGGTCTCGAGAAGATATAAGCAAAGGCATTTGTATATTGCTTTGTAGAACAAACTAACCATTCTAAATTATCCTCTCTTGAGACGTTCAAGATTACTAAGAGAACTTGCTGTTAACTCCTACCAACATCAACCATTATTTCTTATTACTTCCGACACTCTAGCATTCATAGGAAGTCCAAACCCATTTATCAACCTAGGAGTAGAATGAGCCATAAGGCTGTCAAGGATGTCAAGGATCCAGCCATAAGGAAGTAGAAATTCCATTTCTAATTCTAAATCTGAATTGATTCCCAATTTGATCCCTCATATACAAAATTTTCCGCCAACTCCACAAACAATTGTTTTTAGGAGAGGTGTTCCAAAAGTTTTTCCTTTTGAGTATAATAGTGTGCACCCACCTTACCCATAAAGTTTTCATATTATGAAAGAGAAACCAAATTCGTTTCCCTAGTAATATAATGTTCTATGTAGACAAGTGTTTAATACCTAAACCTCCCTCTTTTTTTGGTCTACAAATATCATTTGATTTAACCTTAGGAGGGGCTTTTGAATCCACCTTTCCAGACCATAAAAATTCCTAAGTTTTGTCTTTATTTCCTTAGTAATGGAGGTCGGTAGGATGAAATAGCTAGCCCAATAAACCTGAAATGAGGAAAGGACCGAAATAACTAATTGCACTCGACTAGCATAAGAAAGAAATTTATGAGTCCATTTGTTGATTCTGGAATCAATTTTTTCCAGTAAGAGTAAGCAATCCCTCCTCGATAACCTACCTGTCAAAAGAGGAACTCCTAGGTAACGAATAGGAAGCTAACCTCTTCTAATGCAATAAGTCTCTTATCATTATTGCTCCACTCAATTTTATTCTTTGGTAACTTACAGTCTGTTTGGTTCAACTGTTGGAATAGATAAGGAATAAAATTGTTATTCTTAGGAATAGAATAGATGAGAAATAGAATAAAATAGGTATTACTTTGTTTGGTTGACTGCTAAAGAATTTCTATGCCAATGTTTGATTTTAAAATATAAACTTGAAATGACAAAGAAATAACTGATAAAAAGACCAAAATATCCATTATAGTCATCATTAACTACATCATCATCATCATCACATCATCATCATCATCATCATCATCATCATCATTATTATTATTATTACTACTACTACTACTAATTTTCTTATTATTCTTATTATTATTATTATTATCCTGAATAAAATAGCTTATTCTCGGAATATATAAAGATAGGTGGGGATGGTTTTTACTTGTTCCCGAAAGTTATCGAATATCTAATACTAGGAATTAGTTATTCCATGATTTTTTTCCAACCAAACACAGGCTTAACTAAGTTTTAAGAATATGCTAGGGATAGAATACTTATTCCATTCAACCAAACATGTTGTTAGGCTCTATTTTGTTCAAAACTATTATTTTCTTTAAGATATAAGGATCCCCTTTTTTTTACAATTTTTTATAGATCAACTTCTAAGGCTAAAAAAATGCTTTATATATTTTTTCAATATATATAGTTGTCACATTCACAGAAAAGATGTTTACCTATACATCACCTTTTTTAGTTAAAAAGTGAATCAAATTAAACTCGAATTTTGCTAAATATGTGAGGTTTTGCTCCCTAGGTTAGGTGATTATTAGTATTTTATATTTGCAGCTTTATTATTTGTATTAAGTTTGTTGTACTATTATTATTATTATTATTATTTGTGATTTCCTTTTACGATATTTATTTTGTTAACTTGCATCATTCTTTTCCTGTCAACATCTGCATGTGGGTCTATAGGGAAACAACCTCTCTACTATATAGGGGGAAGGCTGCGTACTATCAGATTTCCTCAAATCCTACTTTACCGTGAAACTTCAGACTGGGTATAGTGATAAACTATATATAATGAATAAGACTTTGATATATCAATTATTGGTTCCAGATGACACAAGAAGGAGAGGTGAACTATATTTATTCACTTTTTTGTCCTATTTAAAACTAATTAATGACTTGCTTACTTTATTAAATGATTATAACAAATTCATATAAAATATTCATACATAAAAAAATAATAAAAGAAAGCGAACAAAAGAGAGACAAAAATGATTTATAGTGGTTTGAAAAAACAACACTTTGGCTATGTCTACTTCCTAAGCTCCACTTGAGAATTCACTATTTTTTCTTTTTGTAGGTGAAAAGGAACCCTCTATTTAACACTTTCTTCTCCAGTTGTGAAGAGTAACACTTTACGAATATTGTTTAAAGTCAATAGTAACTCTCACAAAGTATATTTCAACTAATTTCTTCAATTGTAACAATTGCATAATAATACAACTCACAATATTCTTTTCTTGCACATACCAATAAACAAAGGCTCAATATATGTTATCTAGTGCCTTTTAAAGGCTCTTACCTATTCTTTAGTAGATCAAAGATTTCTCCTACAACATAATTGTTGGCTATTTATACTAAAAAATAACTCAAATAGTTCTTAGACATATAAACTAGTTGTTTAATACTACATTCAACTAGTTTATATCTATTTGGCTTAGGGTGAGGCCACTATATCCCCTAGCTTAACAGGCAACAATTTTCATGTAAACTTTTCCTCTTTTATCTAGCTAACAATTTCAAACTATTAGGCTAACCGAACTCTTATAGAAAACAAGTTGAAAACTTCAACTCTCAAGTTTTTCAAAGATAAAATATACCCTTGTGATAAAAAAATTTGATTAAAAATCCCTTTAAAAAGTTATCAAAAGCAAGTTTAAAGATCAAGAAATTTTATTAAAATAGTCAAGATAAAGTTATGAAAATGATTAAAATAATTTCATGAACTTCAATATGCCGGATTCCTTCATATTCTATAGTTTTTTCACTTGAATTTCCTTTAGCCTCTCTTAACTTGCTTATTTGCTCTATTATGCTCATTTTCTTTATCACTTCATTGCTTTATTAGTTCAATTAATTCTTTTCCTCACCTTTTCATTTTATTGAATTTGATTTTTCATATATCACTTAGTTTTAATATAACTATTAATATTACTAAAAATAAATTTAATAATATATTTTATTATTAATAAAATATGCATTGAAACCTCACTT
>JANIPM010000231.1:16674845-16686187 GCA_027478405.1 Erythroxylum cassinoides
AACCTCCGATTTGGGGGGTTTAGGATGGAACGTAACATAATAAATACATACTACCTAATATACCCTCAATAATTCTTTTTAATATCAACTCTGACCAAATCATAATATTAATTCTTTTTAATTCACAATTTTGTCAATTAAATATTATATTAATTCTGAGGTGATTTTTTGATTAATTTTTTTACCTTATATGAAATTAATCTCATTAAAGAATTCCAAATTTACTATTTTCCTGAAATCAAATATAATTGATGATGCAAAATAAAAAATCTCAAGACAAATTAATTATATCAAACTTAGAAGCACTAATTATTATCTAATTACTCAGTTCATTGTATAAAATTGGAACAAACCAACACTAGAAGGTGATAGCTTACAGTCGGGAAAGTTACCTTTTTCAAAGCAAATTCTGGTTCCTTAAATTTGTTATTCTTTCAATAAATTAGAACATATACAAAACTTGAAATCCAAAATCATACTTATTTTGAAAGAGGACAACATCATAATCATACTACAGAATCTCGTTGGCTTATTGCTGCCGCAAAAAGGTTGGTCGTATTTGATTTTCTTCTTTCCTCTTATGCTTTGATTATTGAGACCCTTTGTTAGATGAATTAAAGAAATGATGACCTTGTAAGCTCGAGAAATACAAATAGTTTCACTTGATTTTTGATAGAGTTAATAATGATGACCGAAGTTACAGGAATAAGTTAAAACCCCATGACACGGGTGAATTAATAAGAGACTTTTTTTAACTTAAGTGAGATCGCGAGTTTGAATCGTTCTCATGTATGCAACTGTTTAAAATTAGGAATTAGAGCTTTGCCTCTCACAAGGGACCTATCCGACTCAAACGGAGATTAATTTAATAGTGACAGGTGAGTTGATAAGAGACTTTTTTGACATAAGTGAGATCGCAAGTTTGAACCGTTCTCATGTATGCAACTGTTTAAAATTAGGAGCTAAAGTTTTGCCTCCTGTAAGGGACCTACCCGACTCAAACGAAGATTAATTTAATAGTGGATGATTTAAAAATATCTTCCTATAATTGGGACTTTTCTAAAATACCTCGTGGATAAAAAAATTAAAAATAAAACCCCCTACTTTGCTATTATAGCCTTGTCAACACATGGTGCCGGTACACGATACATATGATATGTTCTTTGACAAAACATAGATTTCATTTCGGATTTGAGCTCAAATCAGTAGACACCATTTTGAAATTATTGCAACTTCTGCGAATCAAAGCAATGCTTGACCCACCGTAATAATGAAAGCAAAACGGGGCATGAGGTTCGCTTTGTTTTATACGTGGAAGTCGAAACAGGAAATCAGACAGCATTTGACCGTTTATTTTGTTCCTTTCCTTGTCCTTATATTTTCCAGATAGGGCTTTCAATATTATTTATAAATATGGAGATGCTGAGTAATCATAGCTGATCAGGTCATGCCTCCAACCAAAGTAACGGAGTTTTGTATTAATAATTTCTGGTCAAATAAAATAAAATATACGCACCAACTTAAGAACTAATGGGCTTTGAAACTCAAATGTTCTTCCTGGACTAAAGGATTGAGATCTTCTGCTAATGTAGCTTGAAGCATGCCAACCAATTGTGAGGTTTTATGTGGAAGGAGAGGACTACGAGTTCCTATTGGATCAAACCATTATTTCCTGTTACATATAAATCTCAAATCCAATTGTGGGTTGCAAAATATTGCTCTTTAAACTGCCAATAATATTTGAAAAGGGAACATATTCAAAAGCTGCCCAAGTGAAGCTGCCGGCTTTCTCTACCTCACTGCAAGGCTCTCAACACCCCTTTTTTAAACTAATGAAAGAATCCAACCTTCGGTAGGTGAGTTGGTAAGGAATGTAGGTGAGTTGGTAAGGGATTCTTCTGGTTTAAGTGAAATCACGGGTTCAAATCGTCCTCATGTATGCAGCTGTTTAAAACTTGGAGTCAGAGCTTTGTTTCTAACAAGAGACCTATCTGGCTCGAGCGGGGATTAGTCTGAGTGTGGATGATTTAAAAATATCTTCCTATAATTGGGACCCTCATAAAATACTTCGTGAGCAACAAAAAAAAATTGCACTTAAATTGTTGGTAATGTAACATCGTGATCCATTAACAATGTTAAAGAATCTCTATTTTAAATATCTTGCGAACTCATAACCCAAGAACAAATGATCAAATGTCTCAATTAAAAAGTGGCATGGAACACAATTTGTGGTGGGGATGAACCAGTTAACCTATCTTTAGTTGATAGCCTTCCATTAATTGCTAACCGTAAAATAAAACTTGTTTTTGGAATAGCTTAAGGGTACCATATGAGTTTGTATCGAAGAATTGTCTTTGTATCGAAGAATTGTCTTACTTATATATCTTAGGTCATCTCTACACGATTTATTTTGGAATAACTCGGAAGCGTTTTTGTCTCCATATAATCACCTGAAAAGAGTCTCAATTTTGCTTATAACAGCACTGTTAAGCTTCCTATAGTCTGTTGATCAAGATTAAAGCCATTACCCACAATCACATGCTTGAATATAGTATGAATAGAATGAGAGTCCTTAAATAAAAGAACCCATCCTATCCAATTATTGGTCCCAAGTCACTCCAAAAATCAGTACAGAATATGGTGTTGGATCCATCATCTAATCTAATTTTGAACCAGCTCCTCACCTGAGTTTTTAGTCTCAACAAATGAATCATTATCTATGAAGCATCTTGCTTAGGTTGATAAGTCCAAGAATCCCATTGATTCAAATGATAAGAATGCATTTACCTAGCCCAGAAAGATTCCTTGTCTCTTAACGATATCAAAATCCTCTTAATAAGAACTCTATTTGTTAACTTCAAAGGGATTACTCCCAGGCCACCCTCCTTCCTTAGCAAACAAACTATTTTCCCAGCTAATATAGCTATGTAAGAGGAATCATAGTTGCTAGCCCATATAAAGTTCCTTAGGATCCTTTTTATGGACTTTATTAGAGGAGAAAAAAGGGTTATGTGAGTAGCAAAGTTAATATGCAAAGAATTCAAGACAACATTAATTAATTAAACTCTACTAGTAAATGATAATGCTTTGTTGCACTAATTGTCTATTATTCTCTTTTCCTTAGTAATTAAAGGAAGGAATTGAACAAGTGAAGTCTTCTTATGCAAGATAGGAATTCCTAAATAAGTAAATGGGAGATCATTTTCTTTTAAACCAGTAAGGGAAGAGGGCTAGTTTGTCAGATGAGCAGTAGATGAAGAGAAAAATAAGGAACTTTTCTCTTTGTCCATAGACAAACTTAACATATTTAAGGCATTCATTAATGCCTTAACTGAGTATTGTTCAACTCTAACAAACATTAAAAAAAAGTCACCATTAAAGGTTTAGATGTGAATACCTAACTCTCTACATTTTTTTGTGAAATTGAAAGTTTGTTTCTAAACTGATACAATGTTTGATAAGCCTAAAGAGAACTTCCATACAAATGGAAAAAAGGTAGGGAATATAGGTCCCCTTTCCTAATTCCATTAGCACCTTTGATCATTTTAGTATAAAAGTAATTTATCAAGATGCAATAAGACACAATAGTAATACATTGATATATCGATCTAATATACCTTATAAGAAAGCCAAAAACCTATAGGGTGTGAATTAGGAATGAACAATCAATAAAATTGACGGCCTTTCTAAAATCTAACGTGATTGCACAGTTCTTAGGAGACCTTTCATTTTATAATTCTTAAAAAGTACCTGAACTAACATTATGTCTATGCCTCTAATTTTGATAGCATATGTTTCATTGATTAATGGTTTGTTAGCATGAGATTAGCCTAAAGTTCTCCAGTGAGATAGGGTTGGACATCTTGGGAATAAGGCTAATTAAGGTGTTATTTAATTCTCTCAACATGTGACCTTGATGAAAGAAGCTCAAACATGCATTTATAACCATATTTATATGATTCCAAGACTTAAAAGAACAACCCATTAAAGTCATCATATCTAGGGGCTTTATTAGGTTTTAAACCAAGCACTACCCCCTCAATATCTGTTGGGATAAATGGAGCTTCCAAATAGATTGCACGTTCACTAGAGATTTTGTCAAAAATAAAAGAATTCAGTGGAGACGTTAAGAAACTTATCTTATTAGCAAATCTAAGAGCTCTACAAAAATAATGGAATGTAATGTCTAATAACTTTCTTTATGAAGGTACTGTTATTCCATCTTCTTCCTACAAAGAAGAGATTCTATTCAAGTTTCCTATAGCAAGTGAAAACCTACAAAAAAAAGGAGTTATTCTTATCCGTATCTTGTAGTTATTATACCCGTGATCTTTGCTTCAAAATAAAGTATTGGAATTTCAGAGCTCTAGCATATTCATTCATAGCTCTCTTCTCATCATCCTAAAGTGCTTTATTTTCTAAGATCCATTTATAATAGTTGTTAAACTCTATCAAACTGATCCTTAAAACTTGTAACAACTCCTTATATGTTATCATATCTAGACTAATTGAGTGACTTGAGGTCCCTCTTGACACATTTGAGCTTCTCATTACAAATGTAAGAAGGAGAACCATAATTAGAAACTTTGTGACGAGTGCTTAATTGATTGTTTATTTATTCCCTAATGCTCAATGATTAATGTTTATTTTAGGTCTACGATATTTATTTTGGTTTGGTATAAGTTGGAGGAAAAAGAAGCAAAATGAGCTAAATTCACAATTTTGGGTTATTTTACTATTATTCGGTCTTATTTGCCTTCTTGAATAAAGAGGAGATTAATTAGGATAAAATTGGGACAGAAAACTAAAGAATTGGAGTTATTTTAAAGGAATATGTTGGTTTTAAAGAAGGACACACCTGTGTAAGTCATTTACACGACTATGTGAGGGACTGTATAAGTTTCTATGAACGTGTATAGCTTCAAAAATATTGTTTTACCTATAAAAAGATGGGCATATCTATTTAAGTCACTTAGATTATTATGTTCATTGCCTATGTAACTCTCCAGGATTATATGTCTATGTAATTTTTGAAGAATTGAAGCAAGATCGAGAGGACGTGGTTATGCAAATAGTCATATGGTTGATCGTGTCCACTCTACAAACCTTAATTATGAAGTATAAAAGGCACTTATGAAGGCTAATTAAAAGGGATATGGAGGAGGATACAGAGACATTCATTCAAGCTTCTCCTTTTTTACATATGCTTGGAAAGGCTATGAGTGACTGATTCTTTTTCCTCTGGTTTAAGGGAATTTCTAAGCCTTATAACATAATTTTGCATTAATCAATTCTAATAACATTGTTTATATCTCTCTTTTGAAATTGATTATGTTATTTTACATTTATTTTTTAGGATTTATGTATGATCGATTTAGATAAGGCTTGCTAGATCATTCATGTGTAGATTTAATACCAAAATTATGATTCAACCTATAATTATTGTCAATTTGATTTGTGTGTGACAAAATAATGATCATGCACCATTACAATTAACATATCATAAGTTAAATAATCCGAGCTTGTATGATTATTGCTTGGATTAACTTGCTTTCCTGATTCTTAATGTTGTTCCTAGACTAAATTTAAAGAGCCTATTCTAGGTTGTTAGGTAGTTAGATCTAATCAAAAAAGTTTTTTTAATTAGTTACGATATAAGAGAAAATTGGAGCTAACAGAGCTTGTTGTTAATCCATGGTTAATAAGTTCAAGGAGAGAGATGGAAGCAAAATTACACTTAATTATACATGTTCATGTGAGGGTAAAGATTGAACAGAGTATTGGGCTTAAATCTATTGATTACTCTTTGCAAATTTGATTTGTTTTTATAGTTTAATTTTATTTAATTGCATTAATTAAATTCTTCCAATCTCTCTCCTATCTTATCATGTTGATTAGTTTAATATAAAAATTATTCATGTACTCTCGGTGGATACGATCCTTTCTCACTATTGCTATAAGTTTAGTGGTGTAGATTTAGGTTTTACATTTTAATGTGATTGGTACACATGATATTGAGGCCTTTGAGTATAGCATTATGGAATACATGATTGCTAGCCAGATAATTATTAAATCGAAGAGCTAACCTTCACCCTAAAATTCAATTAACTTATAGTAATTGGTAAGTGATCAGAAAATTGAGGGTTACTAAATTCTAGCTTAATAATGGGGAGGCTTGAGAGCCAATTAGAGTTAATTATAACATAGTTAAGTTTCTTTCTAAAAAACCATGGATGTTGTTACTTATTATTACTCCAGTGAAGAAATTACCCTCAAATTTGAGATCATTCATCTCAATGTTAGAAACAAAGGTGGCTAAATCCTCAGTGAAGTTCCCAAGGCTTACATTACCTTCAGCTTCTTGTGGACTATTGAAGTCCCTCATTAGAAGCCGTAAGAGTTAAATATTTGATTGGATTTCCTACAATTTCCTTCATAAACTAGACCTTTGAAAGGTAAAATTAGAAGCATAGATAAAAGAGGCTTAGATCATTACATTATCGTTCAAAATAAATCTATATATACTAATTGATTGTTGATGGTGATATTCATTACCATTATTTTCCTTGAATCGTATGCAACCAAAATTCTACCATAGTGATGTTCCATATGATTGAATAAGACACTAATTGATATTCAAAAAACCAAGTTGTTTAAGTCCTTTATAGAGCTTGGTATTTAAAAAACCCAAAAACTATTAATAAGATAAAATCCTTGAGCAATAGTTACTTCCTAACACTATTGAGCCTTTAGACATTCCAACATAATATTGTCATTTAATGATATATTTGGAGCTAGGACTACTTTACTTCCTGCTAGATATCCTCTTAGCAATTGGAATAAAGTTTCCTATAAAGACTTGAGTTGGCTTAAAAGAACTCGATAAGTTTATTCTTTGAACAAAATTGTGAGGCTCTGCATTACTTACTTATAATTCATCCTGATCTTGTAATATTCCGACTTCCTTCGATGACTTTTCTCTATTGCTTGCTTTTAGTGTCATTTTATTCTTCGAGGACAGTTTGAACTTTTTTCTCTTTGAAGAACTTTTCTTTTTTCCAAACTCATATTTGTGGCTACCAATTTGTCATAATAACCTGTTTTAAATAGCTTATTCATAGGTTTCCACTCCTTGCTTTGATGGTGAGGTTAGGGCCTCCAATGATATGTCACTAAGGCAACACCCTCAACAAGTTTCCCATTTTCATCCATCTGCATTAGTGGAATAACTTATAGTAAATCTTGATTAATGGTAGTAAAAAAAACACAATCGAGCATAGCTAATCCTTCTCAATGTTGCAGTTGGCTCATGTATAACTGTAAGCTTTCCTATAAAGATTACAATGTAGCTTAATCAATTTAATGGGACATTGTGGAGCTTGATCTATAGTTATAACATTCCGTATCCCATATTAAGAGTTAGGACCCTAGAATAGTGTACATGAAAGTTTATTGAAGGGTTAGGAAATACATTTCATGTTTATGGATAATATAGCATACAAATACATGTGAATATTGATCTTTGCATATTAAAATAATTGTGCATGATTTTATTGACATTTTCTGGTATAATTGATTATTTAAATATGATTATATTGAGAATTGTGGTTTATATGTGTTAAAAAATGATTTGGTGATAATAATTACTTATTTGAAATTTTTGGTAAATTTTAGAAAATTGTCGAAAATTTTGGATATTTCTAGACTAGAAAAAATGTCAAGTGACAAGACAATTGATAAATGGTAATAGAAACAAAAATCAAATGACAGTGGAAAATTTTATAGATGACTTTGGGATTTATTGACAAATACCATTGAAATTTGAGAGATAATTAGAGTAAAAATTAGAGATGATTGGACTAGTTATATAAGATAACCTAGTTTAAGCTTATAGAAATTGAACAAGTGACAAGTGTCACTTGCCAAACTTAGCCTTTATTCCTACGAATATACTAGAAAGATCAAATTAATTGTTTTGATCTTGCTTTCTTCTTCTTAGTGACTTTCTTTATCCTCTATAAGCTTGCTACTCCCAGAAACTTTATCACCCTCACAATGCAAGTTTTGCTCTCCCTTTTTACTTGTTATTTCACTATGTTACCTTCCTCACTGTCACTGAAATACCTGACCTTATAACCTTCAACTATTGATGATCGTGTTGTATTGGATAGCAAGGGTTCACGTGATTTTGAAGAAATTGGAGTTTTAAACAAGTACCATATGGTTTTCTTGATATGTAGGATGAAATATGCATCACGTTAGTTGAAAATTCGGAGTTTATAAAATGAGCATGCTTATTTGTTGAAACGTGAGTGAAAATTTTAGGTATGTCGCATATGTTGTTTTTGTATATTTGATGATCAATATGTTATAAGATGGTGTTTAAATGAATTTTGAGTTAGAAAAATCATTAAAAGTGTCTATAAAAAGAGTGCAGAAATTCATTAAAGTTGATATACATATACTTTGTTTTCACTGTTGATATACATGAATTTCTCTGGGTGTTTTAGAGATGAATAAAAATGAGTTTAGAGTTAACAATGAAGGTGTTGATGAAGATGAAAAAGTGCAGTAGAGGAAGAGAACGTAGGAAAATGAAAAAATTGTAAAAAACATGATGAAGATGCGTGAGTGATAGGTTCACTTTTTAATGTTTGTGAATAATCATAGATTGTGATTTTTTGGGAATAAATTGAGCTAAATGGGAGTCGAAATTAAGAGAAAATGTTAGACATCAGTCAGAAATGGCAGATTAAGCAAAAGAGAGGAAGGAGAGAAGAAACATTTGCATTTTGTGATTCTGGAGAAAAAAATGAGACAGTGCACGATCGTGACATTGGTGAGGCGTTTTGCAGTGCACGATCATACATGAGCATGATCGTGGCATTACGCTATCGACTGGGATTGCACAATTATGCTTATGCACGATCGTGACAATGAAGGCTTATCGAAAGGTGATAGTTTCGAACATCCTTCATTCTTTTGACTATAACTTCTTCTCATGACCTCCAAATAACTTGAAATTTAAACCAAAAAGTTCCTAACACATTTTTATTTCTCTCAAAAAAATTTATGGCCATTTGAATTCATTCTAAAAAGATTGAGTGATGAATTTAGGATGAAAATGGTGAAGTGTGCTAGAATATGATAAATGGATTGTTTTCATTGAACATACTTCAGTATTTTGGCCATATTTTGATCTGTAGATATCCAAATGAGATAATTTTTAATTTAAATTAAACTAGAGACATACAGATGCAATAATTTTAATTCTATCTTTAAGAGTTACAAAATTTGGATTGAAGTTGAGTACATAGCACTATTATAGTTTAAGAACAGTATGAAGTATTTTGAGTATAAATTTCAGAATAGAGAACCAAATTGTATGATCTCAGTGTCATTAGAAACTTAAGACATAGAGCAATATTTTTTTAGAAGAAAGTGTCACCTAAGTACTCTATTTTCCTTGTTATAATGATCATGCAAAGTTGATCCGAAAGTTTATTTTGAGAAAAAGCTGGAATGATTAATTAAATGATGGACTTTAAATAAATTTGTTTTATTGAAGTGTAAACCTAAGTTCAAATCATATGTATGTGAGTTTTGATATATGAATGATTAAGTGATTATAATAATGGAAAAATACCTGGGATTGTCATTTGAACATGTGCATAATCCATATATATATATGTGTGCATAAATAAGTACGTATATAATTGTGCAAATTTGTGATATGTGTAAATATATATTGCATGATATAGAGGAGCATTTAGAGCATCAACATCTAGACATTACCAGGACTTCAAGAAATTAGCTTTCTGGAGCAACTTGTGAGTAATCTAGACAGTCTCACTTAATTGATTGTTTGTTTTAAATTATGTTTTGAATTGTCTTATAAATGTGAATTTGATGGTATTGATTCCAAAATTTGAAAGTCATAGGCGTTTGATGCATGAATAAGATATTGGAAGTGCTCCCTGTATGTGAATCTAATTGAAATAAATGAACTCAACGATTTTGTTGAATGCTGGTCCGATGATAAAGATGTTCCAAATATGAATATGAAATTATATGATTGATTGAGAATATGAATGTGAATATGACGCATTTCATTATATGAATGCATGAACAGATAATGACAGTTATGACTTGAGTAGCCACTGAAATGAACTTAAAGCTCATAGTGTGATGAAAAGCCAAAGTCTCACTATGTATAATGAGCCCTATATCCCTATCAGATAAGGAACGGTTATCAATGAGCCCGGTATTTACAATAGATAAGGGACATACATAGACATTCGGTCACAACAACGTAATAATAAAAAATAAGTCTCATGAGCATTGCATATACATTTATTTTGTATGTTTGTATAACTGAAATGTATTGTTGACTTGTAAGTAAGTGAGAATGTGACAATTGTGAACACAGTGCTATGTGATATTACCTAATGATAAATCAAAAGATGTGAATTACGTGATTGTATATATTGATGTGATGTATGAATTAAATGAACCATCGAGGCTAATTACCTCACTGAGTTTGCAAAACTCATCAAAATTGCAACGTTGACATTTCAAGACCGAGAGAAGACACTAGTGACAGGGAGACTCTACAAGAAACATAGTTTTTGTACTTTTAGAAAGAAGAAATAGTTCAAAGGTCAGTCAGCTGAGACTGAAGAATTAAATATAATTTTTGTATAATTCCTCATGTGTGTAGCGTGTTTTATATTTAGTTTTTATAATGTACATATAGGGATGAAATATGAAATGCTACAATGTACATATTCAGTTTTTATGAAATGAAATGAAAATTTTGGTTTTTAAAATATTATGATATTTACGTATTAATGATGATATCATGATTAAGTTAGTGACATGAGTGCTCCAACATGTCATCCTTGTGGGGTACGCATTCGAATATTGTTCAGGATGTTAGTTACGTGTCTTATAAGAGTGAAGTGCTAAAATAGTGGTATCTTCTTGTTTTCCAAATCAAATGAATGATGTCCAAACTGCCATTTATGGAGGAAATAGGATGATCATAAAATTGCCATAGACCGTTATCCAATACCTTTTATGCCTTTGTTGGAATCCCGCTTGCTTCCAAAACCCAATTCTTATACGGAATCATAAAACGTGTGCGCAGAATTTTTTGAAAAACAGATCTTGAAAACATAAAGCTTGGGCCAAAACCAAAGAAATCCAAAAGCTTTAGGTCAAACCAAAGCGCGTGCGGAAACCAAAGGAACCGAAAGTTTAAGAAACCAAAGAAATCGAAAGGCTCGGAACCAAAGAAAACAAAACGCTTAAGGACAAAACTCTTAACTCCGACATCCGAG
>JANIPM010000231.1:16718347-16732130 GCA_027478405.1 Erythroxylum cassinoides
CTTATACAAGGAAGAAGAAGACAGGCTGTAAGCAGTAGTGAGATAGCTAGATATCGATATATTTTAGTGATTCAGGTCGTTAGCAGGAGATATCTATTCCTTAGAAGTTTGTTAGGATAAGTAGATATAAAATAATAATCTATGGGGGAAGTGGGGCAGGCTTTTAGATTGGAAATAATTCTCGAAAGATTTCTTGAGATTGTAAGGGGGTTTTCCCTGTGAAGAAGGTTCTTCCTTCTTGTTTCAGGATAATACTGAGCAATTGCTCTCTACCTAGTGCTATTTAACACACGGGCACATTAAGTTGAATTGTTACCTAACAAGTTCAAACTTTATTAAGCCTACTTCACCCAAATTGTTTATAGTCACACTCAGAATAGTGTCCCACAGTTCAAGAATTTCAATTATCCAGATAAAGGTAGGATCAGCTGAGCCCCTATGAAGAAATTATGCACAATAAGGAAATAGATCAATCTCTTCTTAGCATGATCCAAGCTAAGAAATCGTGTCGAATCTAAATAAAGAAAGCAGTCATGGTCACTCAAATAATCCACTTGTTTTCTTGGGAAGAACATTTTGGCACACAAGCACATCTATTTCATCTTGTAGATGACCATATTATGAATTGGATTTGCGTTTCCTAGTTCAAAACTTATCTAACCTATCTTAGAATGTGAAAAAATTCTCACCAACTTAGGGATAGCGCCTGCTTCAACCATGATGTTGTGGTTAGAGTGTGTCAAGGCCAAATTTGCTAAAACCCCTCCAGCTGCTTCCTTCACTCTAATTTCCTCATCTTCAAGGGATTTAACAAGTAAGGGAAGGGCATAACTGTTTGCAATTTTTGTTCTGAGCTTCTCATCTACAGACAAGTTCCATAGAGTACAAATACTTTGCTCCTTAACCTGTAAAATGTGTAAAAAGCCTAACTCATCGTTCCATCAAAATGCACAAATTTTAAAATGTATTATTCAGTCTTTACCTCAGAAATCAGGGAAGATTGACTAAGCAAACCAGTTATTTCTTCTATTGCCCCACTTTCAGCTACCACATCTCTATATAGATCAACTGAGGAAATGGACCGCAAAAGGCCAGCAGCTGCCTCACGTGTAGAGTTTGACTGTGACTTGAGAACGCTTATGGTCAGATTGATGCATCCCTGAAACTGCATGATGTTATCAACACACTTCTTTCCTCCTAGAGAATATTTCCATAGTGCCACTATCGCCTGTTCTCTATCAAGCGGATCGTTGTCAAGCCCAAGCATGCGAATAAACAATCCCACATAACCTTCCCCAAAACCAGACGAGTTTTGATTTCTTTCCTCGATATTCTGAAAATTAGTTTAAAGGAAAAAATTTTATTGGCATAAGAAAACAAGTAAATGTCTCTCAAAGTTCCATAAAGAACACAAGCTTAAGCAAATGCTTGTGCTCTAAAAAGAATAATAGGGATTAATCAATAATAGGTATTAATCATTCCCAGTTCATACACAGATTCGTGCTTGCTTCTTCCAAATCTGAAACTAGGTAAAGAGGGAGGCAAATCATCATAAGTAGCCTTCAGGCATTGCCTAGTAAAGATGCAACAAACAATTTTTACTAAACGAAATACGAACCAATTCTGACAATCACTTTAATTTCAGCTTAGCACCACTCTATTTTGAACTACAATTGCATTTGCCCCAGATTCAGTATCTAAAACTTAATCAACTCAGTCTTATACTACAGACTATAATGAGCACGCTCCTAATGACAAATTCCATTTTCAATAATAGCTAGAGCTCTCCTACTCTAACGAGAAGTTCAACTTTTTCATCAACACCACCTTTTTCTCCCCAACAAGCAATTAGAAAAATTTTCAATAAATGCAAAGAAATAACATAAGGGTTTAGTGATTACAGCAGGGTTTTGTTGAGAAGTGGCATCCGCAGTACCGCCGCCGCCACCATCACTGCAGAACCTTTTGAGGACAGAACGAGGAGGGAAAGGCTTGAGCTTGAAGGTGGGATTATAGCTATTTACACTGGAAAGAGCAGTAGCAAAGAGTGAAACTGGCGATTTTCTCCTTCTGGGTTTTGCGGCTGAAACAGTAGAAACTTGCAAGTGGGCGTACAGAGGAACGGAGTGCAGATTTAAGCTTGTTGGGGTTGTTGAAAACAACATTTTTGCGGCTAACAGATGAACATCAAAGGTTTTGGAGAAAAAGCTTGTTGGGATTGTTGAAAAAGAATGGTTTTTTGGGTGTGACCACTGTTACAGTGTTGCAAATATTTAGTGGGTAAAATTGGTGATAATGTTTTTCTAGGAAGTCTAGTTGTAGAGATGGATGGAGTTGATCTTTCTCAATGTTTTTAGGTTTCTGTTGAATATATATAAGTTGATATTTTGAGCAACAGAATCTGAAGGAAGGAGAGTGATTTTTATTTCGTTTTCTTCTGGTGAGTGCTGATTTAAGAACGAGTATTAATTTGAGATACACAGTAAAAGGGAAAACAGTGTATGTCAAATTCATCTTACAGAGATGCTTTCAGGGTGTATATTCAAAGGGGAAAGTGACAACTGTTTTGTTTATGTGGCCCTGAATGAATGAATTATAGACATTCTTACTTACCTGCCATTTTCGCCTCTTATTATGAGTTCATCCGATAAGATAACGTCACTGACACCGCCGCAGCTCTTAACATGACCTATTATTCCTGTTCTCTCTGCTCCAACTTCCCCAATCCTCTGCCACCTCTTTCCCATCGTTTTACAAATTCTCCCCTCCACTCATCTAATTTCAACTCATTCGTCAAACCCAAGCTTCACTTAGATAAGGTTTCTTTCTCATTTCTTGTCTGTAATTCAAAAAATCTCAACTTCAAACAGAAAGTAGCAAGCAGAAACAGAAAGCACGAGGAACACCACGATGATACAAACAAGACCAACCTGGCTATCCAGATTGCTGCAGTGCTTGCCACCGTAAGTTGTAAACATCTTATTTATTTTTGATTGTTGATGATTAAGGTTATGTTCCTATTATAGGTTGAGCAGCCAGCATTAGCAGTAACTGGAGTGAACAATGAAGAAGATCCAATATGGGTTCTGATTCAGCTGGCGATTGTTGCCTTTTTCTACTTTATTCTAACGCCAGTAAGTGCAATGAAATTTATGTTTTATTCTATATTACAATGTTTTGGCATGAAATTTATGTTGGTTGGTTCGATTTATCATATATGACAGCCTATTATCATGAACTGGCTAAGGATAAGGTGGTACAAGAGAAACCTGCTTGAGATGTACTTGCAGTTCATGTTTGTCTTCATTTTCTTTCCAGGGTAAGGAGTTTTTTTTTTTTTCTTTCTTAATTGCTCATAGTCATGGATCTAATAATGAAATAATCCTGATGTAGGATCATCCTATGGGCACCATTTCTCAACTTCAGGAAATTTCCCAGGGATCCATCAATGAAGTATCCATGGTCTACACCTAAAGATCCTTCCAAAGTTAAAAACTACTATCTGAGATATCCTTTTGCCACACCTGACGATTATGAATGAATGCTGCACAAACATATTGTTGATGCCATCTCCATCTGCGATGAGAATGTGTATAAATATATAGCAGAATCTATTATATTACACTTCAAGCAGCAAATGGACTTCCTATCTTTTTTTGGATTTGTTAATTGTTGTTTAATACCAAACTGATAAGTACTCAATCTCAATATGGAATAGCTAAACTCAACTATACTTTTAGTTATTAAAGATATGAATCACGAGGTCTTAGTCTTAAAGCTTGTTTGGAACTAGGTGAATTGATTGAATTCAATGTTGTAATAGAATTCAATTCACCTATTTGGAACAGAAAAATATGTATGAATTGAATTCATAGGAGGAATTGAAACCCATTCTCTTTGTTAATTCAATTCAGCCAATAATTTACGTGATTTCAATTCCTCAATGCTGCTACTCTTTTCTTTTTAATGTTGAAATTGGAGTCTTCCCATAATACCCACACTCAACTTTAACATAATAACTCTATCACTACAATAACCCACTCCCACTCTTCTCCCAACAGCAGACTCACGCAACACAGCACTCCTCTTTGCGCAGCACTCCTTTTCTTTGAGATATATAATAGCATGAATGGATCCGGGTGGACTATAGATTAGAGTATATAACTAAGTTTATATATGTTGGTAGTTTCACCAATCAACTTTTGTTTTCTTTTCAAATGATTATGTTGTGCAAGTCCCATTTGGATAAGGATTGACAAATGAGATTGGCTCTCTCGCGAGTCCCTTTTTTTGTGTCAAATTAAACTTTTATTTAGTCATAATAAAGTAAAGTTTTTTAGTCATACTAAAATTTGATATTGTCTTGTAGTTATCAAAGCAAAAGAACTACTGCTCGTTCATGCATTTTTAAGCTTCCAAATTATAATAGTTTTTTATTATCTTCATAGCTAGGTCTAGCCTAATGTCATTTGCAATCAATTTTTTCTTTTCATTTTAATAATGAAATTGATGTTTATAAGTTGTTCTATGTAAATGTAAATGTTTATTATTTAATAAGATTATTTTTAGTCAAGGGTAAATGTGTGATCTCAAATAATTGAATTCATTTTGATTATGTTTCAAACAGTGTAATTAAATTCAATTATAATATTATTGGGTTTGTTCCAAACAGTATAAATTGAATTCAATTCAATCTCATTAAGATAATAAAATCTAATTCGTTAATGAATTCAATTCAAAAGTTTCCAAACAGCTCGTTAATCTCCGAGCCTAAAATTTAAATTTTGATATAGCATCGCAAGAAGTGAAGAAATTTGTCTTTGGCTGGAATTAAATAGAGGAGAAAATAATAAATCAATGCAACTGATTGGCTGCAACTTCCGCCTTTCTCTAATCTTGCTAACGCCATAAGAGCTCATTTTTAAAAGTCTAACCAAAACCAGCAACTCATACTATTATGTGATTTTCTTCCCATAATTCGTTAGTTTGGGAAAATGAAAAATGCCTTTAATTAAATAAAACTTTTAAGTATGACAAAAAAATCCTAAATTTTGCACAATTTTACAATTATAGCTTGAACTTTAAAAGTGACAATTAAATATTCAAAGTTTCAATTTTTTTCAATTATAATCCGACGTTAGTGTCTCCGTTAAATTTGCTGACATGATTTGTCACGTGTTCCAAAGATCGTAAACACTTATATACATCAGACTTAACTAATTGATTAAACAAGATTAAATATAATTAGAGAAGACATATGACAAGATTCCTAGAGACCCCTTAGGAAGTTATCTAAAGGCAAAGGACCTTCTTATAACCTATATTAATGTAATTAGGGATATGTACGAAGAAGCGTTAACTAGCGTGAGGATGATTGGATGTGACACGGAAGCGTTTTCTATTAGTGTTGGATTCCATCAAGAATCTGTGTTAAGCCATTTGTTGTTCACATTAGTGTTAGATGAACTTACCTAACATATCTAAGGAGAGGTACCTTGGTGTATGTTATTTATTGATAGTATTGTCTTAGTCGATGAAACTAAAGAGGGGGTCAAGTCCAAGCTAAAATATTGGAGAGGTACATTAGAATCGAAAGGTTTTAGAATGAGCAGGTCTAAGATGGAATATTTAGAATGCAAATTTTCAAAAAATCAGATGGTACATGATCGAATGAGGCGGTGGTAGCAATTGATATTGACATCATACCACAGAGAACGAGTTTTAGATATCTCAGGTCTGTCAGTTAGAGTGATGGTAATATCGATGCTGATATAGTACATTGTATTAGATCTGAATGGGTCAAATGGAAAAGTGCATCACGGGTTTTATGTGACAAAAAAAATCTTTTAAAACTCAAGGGGAAGTTTTATAAAACGGTAATCCGTCTAACCATATTATATGGGGCTGATGTTAGCCTGTTAAACATAGGCATACAAGACAGTTATTAGGGATAGAAATGTGTATGTTTCGGTGGATGTGTGACATTATCAAGAGAGATAAGGTCAGAAACTGGGTGGTAGATTTCAATTCCAAAACGACATAATTTAGTTATATTTAATTAATTAGTTTAGTTAAACGGCGTAGTTTAGTTAAACTTAATTAGTTAGTTTAATTAGGCCTGATGTATATAAAAATTTAAGGTTTCTGAAATATGTGATAAGTAACAAACTTAACAAAAATACTAAAATTATGATATAATTAAAAAATTTGAAAATTTAAGCATTTAAATACTATTTTTTAAATTTTAGATTATAATTATAAAATTAGATATTTTTTTAATTATCCGTTAAAAAGACTGGATGTAAAGATATCAAAATTCATGATTGGGCCAAGCCCACGTCTGGATTAGAAATGATTACATAGTAGCCTGCTACAGAAGCGGCCACTGCCTGCCACTCGTTTTCCATGGCTTTGCTTTCTATCACATTCCATTGATTTTTTTTCAAGAGCTCTTCGCTTTGCTACCAACCAACTTAACTTCCTGATTCTTCAACACCAACCATGTTGATCCAAGTCTACACACAAAAGATGTCATGTTTCACTTCCAATGTCTACTTACCTTTTTCTTCCAAGGTCCAAGTCTATAAGCCCTGCTTATCTTATCAGTTCATTAATCCAGTTCAGTTAAGTTTCCTTTCTTCCGTAAAATTGTCCCAACCCTCCATCTTTTCTAGACAAACACTCAACCCTGTTGTAGCTTCAACAACTACCGAAACAGGAGCTACAGTTTTTGAAAAGCCCATACCTTCATTTAGAAACAAGAACCCTAAAGATATCAACCTTTTGGTGGTTGGTTCAACAGGATACATTGGGAAGTTTGTAGTTAAGGAATTGATCAATAGAGGATTTAACGTTATAGCCATTGCGAGAGAGAGGAGTGGGATTAGAGCTAAAAATAGTAAAGATGAAACCTTGAGGCAGCTAGAAGGAGCCAATGTGTGCTTCTCTGATGTGACCCAGTTGGATACACTGGAGAGATCATTGGACGATTTGGGTGTTCCAATCGATGTTGTAGTGTCATGCCTCGCTAGTCGTACTGGAGGTGTCAAAGACTCGTGGAAGATCGACTATGAGGCAACAAAAAACAGTTTAATTGCCGGAAGGAATCGCGGAGCTAAGCATTTTGTGTTGTTATCTGCAATTTGTGTGCAAAAGCCTCTACTTGAATTCCAGCGAGCAAAGCTGAAGTTTGAAGCTGAATTGATTAAAGAAGCTGAGGAAGACAGTGAATTCACATATAGCATCGTGAGACCAACGGCATTCTTCAAGAGTTTAGGGGGTCAAGTTGAGTTGGTTAAAGATGGCAAGCCTTATGTGATGTTTGGTGATGGAAAGTTGTGCGCCTGCAAACCGATCAGTGAACGGGATTTGGCTTCTTTCATGGCAGATTGTGTGTTGGATAAGGATAAGGTGAATCGGGTGTTGCCGATTGGTGGACCTGACAAGGCATTGACTCCAGTTGAACAAGGAGAGATTTTGTTCAGGTTAATGGGGAAAGAACCCATGTTCTTGAAAGTGCCGATTGGGATAATGGATTTCGCAATTGGGGTTCTGGATTTCCTTGCAAAGATCTTTCCTTCCATGGAAGATGCAGCTGAGTTTGGGAAAATAGGCAGGTATTATGCAGCCGAGAGCATGCTGCTTTTGGACCCTGAGACTGGGGAGTACAGTGCTGAGAAAACACCAAGTTATGGAAAGGACACACTAGAAGATTTCTTTCAAAGGGTGCTTAGGGAAGGTATGAGTGGTCAAGAATTAGGCGAACAATCAATTTTCTGAGGTTAAAAGAGTCTGAACAATTTTGTATTGCTACATAAGTAATACAACCATTGCATAAATCCAAGCGTTTTCCCTTACTATCCAAGTTGTTAAATCCAAGATTTTGTGTAGTGATTGAACACTCGATTTCCTTCAACAATCATAATAGCAAAGGGGCATTCATTTCATGCCTTAATTACATGTAATACTTACTACTCATCCACATCCAGGAACGATGCTTAAATATTTCTCATCAAGAACAACAAAGATCAAAACGACAAACACTTGGTTTAAATCATGACATGTTATTGTAACGGCCACCGAGACAATACCCTTTGGCAAGTCATCAGACGATTCATTTATTAATTAAAATGTTACCACATGTATCACTGAATTCTATAAATAAATATTCTCAAAAGGTAATTGGTACATCAACGGACATAAAAAGGTACCTCGTTCACCCTTGACAGAATTTTCAGGGTTTTCTTCTGCAAAAGTATGACGGCCTAGTTCTCAAACTATGTAAATCACTTAATCAAGAACCGCTTTAGTCAAAACCACGAGCACAAAATTGATGGAAGCCAGCACTCGAAGGACAAATTGATGCTTTGCATCGAAGGAATTGGAGCACATCCTGCTCAAGATGATAATTTTGAGCCAATCAGTACATGCAGTTCCTCCCAATTCCACTGCTCAAAGTTTGGGTAAAGGACAGCTGCCCCAACAGCCAATGCCACAACTATCACGGCCATCCCTGTCAAGCATCCATGTCCACGGGATACTTTTCCCAAAACAGCTTTACAGTACTTGTCTGCATCCTTGTAGAGTGCTAGGTGAGCAACTTCTGATCCACTAGTTAGTGCTTTCTCATTCTGTAAAGCAAACGTGGATAAACCAAGAATGAGAAACAAGAATCAGTCCGTTTACATCCAACAGTAAGGGTCAGTATGATTGAAGAAATTAGGAACTACCTTCTGCCTGAAATTCTTCAGAGTTTCCCTAAGAGGATCAAAAGGAGCCAGTTTCACAGAGAGCTCCTTCCATTCTTCAGATAATTTTTTCAGAATAGCAATACTAGCTTCTAGATTATCTTGATAAATATTGCCCTGATTTCTCCAAATTATTACAATACCAAGGTCAATGTTACATGGTGGAGTAATTAATTACTGAAACTGCAAAAGCACAGCTCATAAAAGGTCCAGAACAACTCACCCACTGCTTGTAGCAATCAGCAGTTTGGGTAAAACACCAGATGGAAACACCAGCAGCTTCTTTAGATAATTCAGGAATGCCTGACAAATTCATTTTAAAAATCAATATATTTCCATTGGGATCCACCAAAATAACAGCAGAACCAAATAGATTGAGTTTCCCACCTTCTCCTGCCGCTTTAACTGTAAACGTCAGAATCTGTTGTGCTACTTGTTTCATTGCTTTACTTCCAATAGAGCCAGCAAGAGATACCTCCCTTAGAGTGGCATATACCGCCTCAAATCTCTCAGTAGCCTGCACAAGCATATCACATCCAGAAGAATATGAGCAGAAAAAACAAATCTCTTAGTATATACAATGCAGATACTTGTGTCACACTCACTTTTACTCTAGCTGAAGAAGCAGGAAAAGTAACTCGCATCAGGATCTCCAATGCAGAAGGAGGCATCAAGCGTTCCCCCTTTCGAACAGCACCATTTACCAAAATAGTTCGGGCCTTAGGGGAAGACAAAATCCTAAATCAAAAATAAAATTTTTTCAATTTTCAAACTTTTGCTAATATTGGGAAAAGGAGAAGGAAAAGGAGAACACTGTGGAAGTTGCATACTTCTCAACTAACTGTAAAATTAAATCTCTGGACTGCGGATTTGAGCCTTTTCCACTGACTATAGGCAAGAGGTTACGAGACCATGAATACAGTCCAACAGCCAGATCTCCTTGCGAGGCCTAAATAAAAGAATGCAGTCAATGTTTGTAAAAAGGTGATCACAGGCACTCATCTTCCAAAATCCCAAATCTTCTATGTCACTCACATACCTGTGCTACCACCCATACAATAACTGGAAGTTTATCTTGTCCTTGATACTTAGAATTGTCCCTCAATGTTGTTAAGATGTTAACTAAAGCATCAGGTTTTCTACGGAGTACTATTGCAAGTACAGCAAAGATTGCAACCTGTCATTTCAAAGTGTTGTCAACTTCATAATGGTTAAATGACTTACTTAGGATCTTAACTATGATAAACATGTAAAGAGGAAGACAGGTGATTCAAAAGAACAGTTCATGAGCAAAGTAATGGAATAAGGACATGTATATTGAAACTTTTCCAGTACAAAAGAGAGATGACACGGACAGAGAGAAGCACTGAGACTGCTTTGCAAGTAAAAGCTTATAAAACCAATCCTTAAACTAGCCAGGTTATTTTTCCTCTTTTCAAACCATAATTCTTGAAAGCCCAAGAAAATGCCAAGATTGTTCATTAATCATTATAAGTGATACTATGAAGTAGAAAGTATGAGAGGAAGTGAGAGAATATGTGAATCATTATATTTGCAAGACACAAATTAAGAACCAATGCAATCAGCGAATCACTGAACCTATAGCACCACCAAGACAAAACAAGAAGCATGAGAAATCAAGGGGCAACAAGGATTCGTTGCACAAAGTTTACCTGTGACTTTGATGAAGATTGTTGCACACTCTTTTTGGAGCCCTTAGAACCAGCTTGTTGAGCAGCCAAATCTGCTAGTATGCTGTCTAAAGCCCATATGACAAACGAACTCAGAGACTCAATTGAGTGGTTATTGACCCAATCAGCAGATGTTTTATAAACTGTGTCAGAAATATGAGACAGGGGAATCTGCAGGAGAATGAACTAGCATATTGGTTTTGAGACTTTATGAGGTCAATGACTAGTAAAATCGTAAGAGTTGCCATCCAATTGCAAGAAAAGGGCAATGTAGCAGTTAATAAAAAAAACACAATGACAAACGGCCAAATCATGTTTTAAGACCATAGATCACGTGAGCCTTGAGTAAAACACAAACTCTATCAAAGGTGTGCCTTGAGTAATGACAAATCTCATGCAGGAAAAGGTCAATATAGTAGCAGTCATATACTTAGCAATCATGGACAAACCCAATTAGTATGTGAGAAGCGATGCCATTCATTCAAAGCCCTCAAATGAGAGAATCAGGCAAATGCAATCGTATTTCCCATCCCTCAAAGCATCTACCGATGAGGCAATTTCACCAATTAAATGCTCAGATTGCAAAATTGTAAAACATCAATACTAAAAGTCAATACACGTACCAAATCCAACATTAACAATGCAATTCAACACAATTACAGTAGACAACAACTGATTAAAATCTGACATAATCCAAGCCTCAAAAGATCTACATCATAACTCACATCGGCTATTTTTGCAATCGTACTCTCCCTGAAGATTTTCATCCACGGAAACTGCGCAGAACTCACTGCCGAAAACGCCCTTCCGAAATAATCAGCAAATCTCATAAGTTGTATCTCTTGTTGTCCCTCATATGAGGCCTAAAGAATTTCAACAACATCGAATCTCAACCTCAATCACTTCAAAATAAAAAAAAATCCAAACAATAACTGCCAAATACAGACCGAAATTTCCGCAAGGAACGCGGCGAGATCTGAGGCGTCGATCTTAGCAGCGGCTTCGGCCACCGTGACCTTCGGCTTCTTCGGCTTCTTCTGCTTGGGCTTCTTCTCACCAACCTTGTCAATTCCTTTATCGCCCTCGCCATCGTCGGTCTCCTCGTCGTCGTCAGATCCGTGCTTTGCTGTCACTTTCACGCCATTAGCGGCGGCGGCGAAGGAGGTTTCAGCGGCGCGCTGAGCTTCGAGGATCCGGCGGTGTCGATCCTCCGCCTTTTGCTCCAAGGAGTGGAAGACGTTTGCTTTGTCGACGGCGCCGCCAACTCTAGCCGGATTGACGAACGCGGATGAGTCTTCAGGTCTTTGCTTGCGCTGCTTCTTAGTGTAGGTGACCTTCTGCCAGCCGTGATCGCCGGCGGTAGGGTAGGTATTGGAGGCGGAGAGTGAGTGATCTTCGCCGTTGCTGGTGTTCATATTGGCCTCGTAAGACTCCATCTTCCTTCGATTTCTGTTCTCTGTAGCCTTTTTGTAATTTTCCTTCACTTTTGGTATATAATACGGTTTCTAGAGAGAAGACAAAAAGAGATATATATGGATTGAGAGAGAGAGTGGGCGGTGTGGGGTATGGAAATTGGAATGGAAAGACAGAGAGATGAAAAGGAATCGTATCTCGCTGACTAATGTGCTTATCAACGAAAATTTAGACTTCAGTTACGTTTGACATTTCTTTTAAGTGTTCAAACTTCAAAAAGAAGATAAGATAATTTGGGAAATCTTTATTCAGTTGAAGTTGGAAAATCTTTATTCAGTTGAAGTTGAAGACTTTCTTTTTAATTGAAATTTTAATCAACATATATAGTGTACAAACTTCCAAATTAATCATACCTTTATCTTTTTGTCCCTTCGCTTCAACGTGGGCGTCTGATGGCTTTTATTATGCTCATGTTTATCCATCCGATAGCTTTATGAAATAATGATTTGCAATTTAGGGGCTTTCGGTAAAGGTTTTAACTAGGATTTTACAATGTAAGGATTTTCATTTACTGGGTTGTTAGAGTTCAATTAGGAGATTTCGATTAGAGTTTTAATTAGGAAATCTTTTATAAGGTTTCAATTAGGTTATTTCATTGTTCACGTATTCTTCTTGCTGACATTTGAAGTTGGAAATTACCTTTCTATCCCTTCAAAAGAAATGCACTTGTAGCATGCCAATTTTTTTTCTTAATGCATTAGACATGAAACAAACAACTAAAGACTAAAACCAACACCGATCAAATCTTTCTCAAGAAGGGCAGATAATTCTACATGATGAGATTCTCATATTGAACATCCAAGATCCCTGATGAGCCCTTGTTTGGCCAAGAAATTATCACAAAAATTTGCCTCACTATAGATATGTTTGATATGTGTTGGGACCCGATTTCGGAACCGGATCTCAACCGGAAAACGGAAAGCGAAAACGGACAAAAGCCGAAAGCAGAAATGGAGGAAGCGACGAAAACGAACGAAAACAAATCAAAAGTGGAATCGAAAACGAAAATCAAAGAAATCAAATCGGATCAAAGGTGAGAACACAAATCAGATCGAAAGTCATAAAGCGGAAACAAATCCGAAAGCGGAAACGGAGGAACGGATTTACAAACCCTCAGAATCAAAGAAACCAAAACGATTTAATCACACTGAAGGTCAAATTTTGACATCCGAGAACGCATACTTTAAAAAAAACATCGCGTTCAGCGTTGGAAACCTATAAGACTATCTTGATCTAAACCAATCCAAATCGGTATAAATTTTCTTTTTTTTTCATTCTTTAGTCAATCTCATACAAAGCACTTTAATTTTCCTTTTTGAAAATTCATCATCAATTAAAACTCAATTCATAAGATTCTTCTTATATTTACATATCCCATAATTCATCTTTTAACCAATTCTTATTTTTCTTTAAACAACTCACACATTGCTATTTATACACAATCAAGCCATACACAATAAGCACTTCAATATCTCAATTCCAGCAACACAATTCATCGGACCTCCTTTCCGGAATCCCATCATAATCAAACACGTTTATATACCTATAACACTTCAATAATTCTCAATCAATCAACATCATCGGACCTTCTGTCCGGAATTCAAACGCAATCATTCATAATCATCCAAATCCAAGTCACATTCATATCTCAATTCAATATACAAATTTATACACATCATGAAATAAATGCTTACAAAACATTAATGGCATTCCAAGCCATATACAAAACCAATACCAAAATTCAAAATACACAAAACACAAGATAAACAAAATTGAACAAATGCCTTGACTTTCTTTCATCCGATCTCCTGCTCGATACCTGGAGATGGGGATGAAAGGGGGGAGGTGAGCTTTACAGCTCATGGATAACAT
>JANIPM010000231.1:16734573-16746186 GCA_027478405.1 Erythroxylum cassinoides
TTTCTATCTACTTTTATTTTGTCTCTTTTTGTTATACATCAAAATCATATTTAAGTAAAGTCACTCTGACTTAACAACCATTACTTATAAAAAAGGATATATACTCCATATAAAGAAAGAACAATTATAGGGATAAAGGGTTTTGTTGTCTTAACCTATGGGTAAGGCTAAAACTGGCCAAATGACGAACCATTCTAAATGATAGACAAAGAAGAAGCGCTAAGAAAGTTATAAATTAACTATATCCAAGAAGTTGAGTTATAAATTAACTATATCCAAGAAGTTGAAAAATTAAAAGTCGTAAACACCTTTTCCAAAAAATCTGATTGGATTCTATCATACACCTTCTCAAGATTAATTTTAATAGCCATGTGCCCCATTTTGCTCTTGGACTTACGTAACGAATGCTGACCTCTTGGACAATAATAATATTATCTGATGTGTGCCATCTAGGAATGAAACTGCTCCGTAAAGGAATTATAATCTCATTTAACAATGGGTGTAACTGATTAACCAAAACCTTTGTAATAATCTTAAAGAGAATATTACAAAGAGTTATAGGTCTAACTTGAGAAATTACCTTAGGAGTGTCAAGCTTCAGAGTCAAAATAACATTTATTTTATTAACACCTTCCAGGATTGTAGTAGTCTTGCGTTCTGATGGACTAAATTGACCACATTAGTGCCAACAATTTCCTAATTCTTTTGTAGAAGAAAGTTTGAAACCTATTGAGACCAAGGGCCCTAAAGGGGTCCATCTAAGATACAACTGTCCACACCTCCTGAGTTGTGTTTTGTGTGAGAGAGTCAACTTAGCTAAATCCGTAAGCTTTAGGTTATCAAGCACAATATCTGCAGTCTCCATAAGATAGTTTGGAGGGGCAAAGATACTTGTAAAATAACTATGTACTATATTTTAAAAAATAAATATAAGCTATATTCTGAAGGAAGCTCTCATCAGAAACCTAGTTCCTCGAAGAATCTTTTAAACACTCAACTTTATTTCGTTTCTGTTTAGCTTTATCTATAGAATGAAAATATTTGGTGCAACGATCCCCATCCATAACACAGTTAAATCTAGCCCTTTGGAACCAAAACATCTCTTCTTACCGCAAAAATATAAGAATACTTCATAACTAGATCTCTTTCTAGCCTGTAGAGACTTTCTGTTGGCCTATTAGCTAGTGACAATTGCACTCCGCTAATCCTGCCCATCACCCACCTCTTTTTTTTTTTTTCAGTTTAGGGCCCCATAAATAGTTTTAGCCCACTCTATAGAAGCTTGTTAAACCTGCTGAAGAGATGCATAAGGACATTGATATCCACAACCCTAGGTATAGCCACTACCATTGCACAATACTCCTAATGTATAGCCCATGCAACCTCAAACCAGCATGGTATTACTATAGGAATCAAAGAAATCCCCTTAGTACATAGTAAAATTAGACCATGGTTTGAAAGAACTCGAGGAATATTAAATAAAGAATCATATAAGAATAAATCCTTCCAAGAATGATTAGTAAGCGCATGATCTAACTGGTCTTGAGTTAAACCAATACCTGAAGATTTTCTAGCCCAAGTGAAAATAGGCCCTTGAAAACCAATATCATTCAACTCACAACTATTCCATTGATCATGAAAAACCCTACATCGACTAACAGAAGGCGAACTACTAATATGTCACAATATCATTAAAGTGCCCTATAAGTAACCATGGGATGGAGAGCCAAGAAACTATGTCAACCATAGATTGCTAAAATTGCTCCTTTAGCATGTTTATGGGGCTAACATAGCACGTAGTAAGTAACCAACGCTAAAACCTAGGCAAATCTAATAACACATGAATATATTGAGTAGAAAAATGAATGGGATGAATCTTCAAATTATCAATATTCCATAAGAATCAAACGCCTTAGACAAATCCATCTGAGTTAGCCTTGAGAAAATGAGAGAACCCCAAGCTCTAGATAAGTCCATCTGCCACTAAGACAGAAATACGAGGCTCTAAAAAAATAGCTATATCAACTCTTTTACTTTTGTAGAGATCCTTAAACATTCAGGAGAACCCTCCCTTTTTCCCCGCACTAATATTCCATGACATAATATGTAAATCCATAAAAAATAACAAAGAATTAAAAGAAGAGGGAGGGTTAACATCTACTTGGGCTCCGACTCCTTGCATGTTCTCTTTACATGTTGCCCATTTTTATTGCTCTACCATCAATCTCAAAGAAGAGCTTATCTCCCACCTTATATGGCTCAAATTGGTCACTGGATCCAATCTTCTCCAAAACACTAGCACCTGGGTCAATATTGAAAGAATCCTTCTACATAACAGGTTCTTGAAGAAGGGATACTTCTTTAATATTAACTTTTACCATCATAGGATACTTGTGGTTAAAAGGTGGCATAGTAGTAATATTACTTGACATATTATCAATTTTACGTAGAAGGGCTGGCAAGACCATATACATTGGCACATCCACCGACGGAGCTACATGGGGCCCAGTGGTGCACTGGCCCCCCCAAATTTTAAAAAATAAATATTCTTATTTATAATATATATATATATGCACACAAGAACGAAGTTATTTAAGGGTCAGTGTTGCACTGGGCATCCCAAAATTTAAAAAATTAAATATTTGGACCCTCTTATCTTAAATTTCTAGCTCCGTCACTGGGCACATCAATTGCATTTCATGTTGATTTCGTCAACTTAGAAGTTAAGGTGGATCCCATTTTTTGACCATTGGATTTGGACATGCCTACCTTTCCACAATTCTTCTTTTGAGTGGAATTGTCTTGGGAATTAAATACTTTCTAGATACCTGCCTTCTTCATATTAGCTTCCTTTAAATTTGACTCTAGCGCAACGTTTTTAACTTCTAAGCTGTCAAATCTATTAAGAATGCTTTTATCCTTATCCCTTCGATCATTGTAGATAGAAGAGAGTCTCATAATTCCTTTAAAGTTTCTATATGGCTATTTTTGAACTACCATCTAAGGACCAAATTGTAATTTGTTCTCATTCATCCACAATGTTATTGCCTGCTAGTCTTGCGATCCTCCACTAGATTTCTCACTGTCTACCCTCACACCATCACCACCATTCTGATTAGAAGAAGGGCAAGGAATTTCAGTGCAATATGAAATCAAGTGTCCTACCGTTCCATATCCATTATAAATCACTGGAACCCTCATATTCAACCTTATGCCAGACTCCTGCCATTTTCATTCTCGAAAGAAGGGGCTTCTTCAGGTCAACTTCAATATAAATATGTGCAAATTTTCCCCTGTTGCTAACGTGATCTATCTATCAATCTTAATTAGCTCCCAATATAGCTTACAACAGTAAACAATACCTCATCTTTATAGTATTTGATAGGAAACTCAGCAATACGAACCTAAGTAATTACCTTTTTGATTTATGCAGTAGAAAGAGAGAAACTAGGTACCCAATGAGTGATTGCAAGCATATGGCCCGCAATCACATAGAGGACACTAGACATAACCATGATGAGATCCTCCTCACAATCGAACTTCACAATAAAATATCCATAATTCAAGTCAAGCATCTCCATTTCACCCTCTAATTTCCATAATGCCGAGAGACAATTAAAAAGGAATTGGAATTCTACACTCTTCCCATATACCTTAACAATAATAGCATGCTTCCAGTCATGACACAGATACTGCTGGAAATCATCATAAATCATAAGCCGGGGCAGTAAAGGATTCCTGTTTTCATATTCAATGGAAGCTTTGCCAATCCACTTATCATTTAAGAAAAATCTAGATGACATTCCATGAGAATTGTTATTCGTTGCATTATCTTTCCCCTTTAGTAGGCAATCTCGAAATGAAAGCAATGGCAATCTTTCTCTCATGTCTTCGGCATCATATATAGCAAAGTATACCGAACCAATAGTCTGGGTTCTACCAAGATCGTCCCGTAATAGATGTCGACTGTCACTCCTTGAATTGCCTTTATGACTTTCCTCTCGAAAACCTATTAGTTGAACACTTTTTGAGTGAATCGTGTGTGAAGATCTGAGCACAGAGAGAGCAGATTTGGAGCATGAATTTGAGTTTTAATTTATCTTTAAGTGTGTTTGTGTAGTTGTTTGTCAAAGCTAGTTATGTGGGGTTAACTCTAACTATAAACACCATTGTGTTACTCTTTAGGTGCATTAATTCATGCTGATATGATCAATATTTTATATTGTTCTCTAATATGTATAACCTACTGCAATCATTTAGGCATCTTGTGATATTTTCAGTTAAATTTTAAGGTGTGGATTGCTTATAAATTAGGAACTTATCAATTTGAAAGCCAATCATTTGAGCTACAATTTTTGGACCTTTATAAAAGGAAAATCCAAGGGATCAAAGTTTAAAGTAACGGTTAAAATGAAACAATGATTTTGTATTTGCCAATTTAATATAGTAAATAATAATTAATGTCTATATTCATTTAGTTTTTATTTAATGAGGATTAGTATCTACTCATTTTAATGATCCATCAGCCCTTTTAAAATATATAGTAGTTATTCTAAAATAACTTCAATCATAATTGAGGTATTCATTGCTAGTATTTTAATAATATGTTAGTTCATTATACAACTTCTAATATGTGTATTCATTATTTAACATTGTTTACCACTAGTAATTATTATAGGGAGAAGTACTAACATAGTTAACAAAAGGCTACTCCATTTTGAAATATATTAGAGGACCTTTAATTTTTGTTTCTTGGCACTATTAACTACTTAGCATGAAATAAATTTTGATGAATTTTGTTATAACGTTGTTGTATGTATTGGTTGAGAAATGGTTGCAATTTCTAATCATAGGATTAGTTTTTAAAGTTTTTATGATGAATGTTTCAATTTCAAACCATATATGATATATGAAGGTGGAGAGACAAAAATTTTTGGTATTGAGATGGATGACATAACATCGGTTCATTTCATGCTTAATTTTAATAGGTTACGTCATAGATAAGCATAATATTTTACGTATAAATTCCCATATGAATTATTTTATGATAATTTGAAGCCACTAAAGAATGATGAAAATTTGAGGATATGATACAAACAGTTAAAGAAATAAAATTGAAGACTATTAAGGTGTATTTGGATGGGGAGAAATATTTCAAATTATGCATACTTAATGATGTTGTAATAGATATTCCTACTAAGGTAATTGAGGATTATGATGGTCTAACATCAAAGTAGACATTGAAAAAGCTATTGTGGTAGTCATTTAGAGATTGAAGCAACTATTAATGCACTAACTAAGGCACCCATTGAAGCAACCACTGAAACAAACCCTGAAGCATCTAATGATTCATAAGACGACATATAATGATAGCAAGCTAGTATGTTTTCGTGAGTAAGGGTATTCAAGTGAAGAAATTGCAAATGATATAATTGAATGTGGTATAGAAGAAGAGTTGCCTAATATGAGTGAGTGGTGTGTAGGTATTCATAATATTGATTTAAGGGTCAATAAGATTAAAGTTAATGATTAAGACATTTATAGCATTAAAGGAAGATTAGATGATGAGAAGAAGAAGATAAAATATCTTTACTTTGGTGCTTCAACTTCATATATCCTTACTTTAGAGCTTCAACTTTAGATGATGGAAAAGTTATTTTAAAGGAGGGAATAATTTTCTATTCTATGACAATGTTTAGATAGACTTTAAAGAATATGACTATCCAAATAGGATTTAACTATTTGTATATTAAAAATGAAAAGTCAAGAATTACTGTAGAGTGTAAAAAAAATTAATGGAGAATATATATGTGACACCCACATTCCCCTTAGAAGGATATATGGACGCCACACAAATTAATACAAACATACCCAAGCATTCGATGTCATCCATAAACTAATGCAAAGCAGACATACATTACATATCATTCCAAACTTGTTCAAAACATACATACGTTATATAACATGAACTTAATACAAATTTGTTTCAAAAACTTAAACCAGCTTGAAACATAGTTATTACAAAAAATTACAACAATTCAGAATCATACACTTTATATATAAGCTAGAACAAACTCAAAATACATTTTTATCAAAACAAGACTCAGACTCCATTGGCCATTGCAGTTGACTCGTCTCAGTCTTTATAACCTTCTCTCTAAACCTACACGGGGTAAATCCACCGTGCTAATCATATAGCTTAGTGAGTAATAACTAATCTATACATGAAGTGACAACTCATCATACTGAATCATGTAACAGCATAAACATGTATTAAAAGATTGCTTTAACAATAAATTAGATATAACGCATTTCAGAATAGGTTTTATAATTAACAAAACTAAATATCACAAGAGGGTATAAACCCTTTAGAATTAGAACATAATTTTTGTTTATGTCAGAATCAAACATATATCAGAATTAAAAATCAGATGACTACTAATCCATTTATAGAAGCAGGTAATGGTACTTATACAGGAGAGATCGAAATCTCGACATCGAAGTGTCACAGGAGCAGCTGTAGACCCTTCTAGGCATGCCTATTTACCCACAGCTAGGACTCAATAGGTTTAAAACAAAATAAAGTCATTTTAGACATTTCATGTGCAAAGCAAGTAGTCAATCATATTCACAAGCAAGTAGTACTTCCAATAATATAAATATGTATCAAACGCCTCGGACAATCATTGTCCAGAATTCAGAACACAATCAACATAAATCAAATTCAACAAGCAAAACAAAGTAAGGTGTGACCATATAAGATTACTCCCCAAAAGCTCCCTTATTGTTTATTACTTCGAAGTCCCGACAATATCTGGAAGTGGTCGCTCTATGCATTCCTCTATAACATTTAACATATATATAAATCATTATTGTGCATGATTAAGAATTTATTTATGCATACTAAATATGTATGATGCATGTTCATGACAAATTCTGGGGTATATTTCCCTAACAAACTGATGTAAACATCAATTGTACTTCAAAAGTTCCTAAATTCATAAATTCAATTACTATTCCAGCTTTTGCTGGAAGCACCTCATTTGGGTCAACTTTGCATAATCAATAAGATCAAGAAAATAATGTATTTCTGTAACACTATCTTCTAGACAATTGTTCCTTAGTGTCTTAAGTTTTTAATGATACCAAGATCATACAATTTGGTTTATTATTCAATGAGTTATGCTCAAAATACCACAGACTATGTACAATTGAAAATTTGGCTCATGCATGATCGTGCATTCAAGTTGTACACCTCATAACTCTTAATTAAAATATCCAAAAAATTACAAACTTTATACCAATTTAAATCTAAGAGAATAATATACAACTTTGGTGAAGACACCTTAGCCTAATTTGGCATACATAAATACAGTTTATTCAATAAAAATAGGACATGATTTCTGTCCCTTGTAATGCTACAACATAGACAAGACTCAATTCCATGCCACTTTTGAAAGTCTTAGAGATAGAATCAAAATTCTACTTCTTCAAGAAAGTTGTAGATCTATGTCTTAGGTTTAATATGAATTAAGAATCAACTCATTTAGAAATCTATAGATCAAAATATAAGTAAAATACTGAAGCATATTCAATAAAACAATAACCTTTTAATAGCCTCTTGGGTTTCATCCGAAGCTCACTTCCATTTTTAGACCAAATTTATTTCAATTTTTCTACATCACTTTAGCACAAACACATCACCATTCTATACTCATTCACAAACCAATTTGCTTTTCATAAAGTCATCAAACTCTAATCAATTTTCTTAAACCTCTTCATCTTCATAAAATCAATCATAAACCTATCAATTTTCCACATTTTTCTTAAGCAGATTTCAGGTCTAATTTGCATGACAATTTTGACCTTGACAATGGTGTACTTAGGCAAAATATTATACTAATCAAATGTTCCTGAATGTTTTTAAAGTCTAATGACACCAATATCATGCATTTTAGTTTAGTATCTTGCAAGTTATAATAAAAAATCCACAGACTATTTTCATACCTCAACAGAACACCAATTTCAATTTCAAGCCAAATTTCTAGACTCTTAAGGCATATTTTGAATTCAATTCCTTCATGAGAAATGTATTTATATGTCTCTAGTTTACTCTAAATCAAATTACATCCAATTTAGATAATCACAGATCAAATTATGCCCTAAATACAGATGTATGTTCAGTAAAATACAGCATATATCATATTCCAATGACTATAATCCTTCATCTTGTTAATCATATCACTGAATTTGCTTCTTCTTTCACCACCCACACATGCATCAACACCATTTACGTATGCAACAATCCACAAGCATGAAAATATACACCATTCATGCATGCATTTAGTTACAAACATTAAAACCTCAAAAGAAGTCATTTACACTTTCATAAAACTTAAAAGCATTACTTACTTGATTCACACTTCAATTCCTTAGCAGAAATTCCAAAAATGGGGAGAGTAAATAATGGGTTTTGGTAATGGAAAAGCAAGGAGGTAAGATGGTGTTTTCAGTGGAACCAAGGAAAGGAGCTATAGAAACTTTTTCCTAATGCCTAGGTGTTTTATTAGTGCTTTAACACATGTCTCCATTGCATGTCTTCCACTTGTCCACTAGATAAGCTATTATTTGTCTCATAGCTATAAGTCTACATGTCACACATGATTTTATCCATTTGTCACTCCATAATTTGCCATTTTTAATTAATTTCTAATACAATTGTCACATTTCTATTTGTCTCTTATATTGATATTTTTCCTAGTCTAAAATACCTCAAATTTTCAATAACTTTCCAAAAATTCACCAAAAATTTCGAAATAATACTAATAGTCTCCAAATAGCTTTTAACGCAAATAATTCACAATTTGCATTTTTAATAGCATTTATAAATCAATTATACCCAAAAATATCAATGAATGCATGTACAATTCTTTTTAATGCATCAAAGTTAAATATTCACATGTGTATGAATATACTATGATGTATGAGCATAAAATGCAATACTAATTTCTCACTGTACTCTCAATTCACTATTTTGAAGTCCAACCCCGAATATGGGATGTTACAATTCTCCCCTCCTTAAGAAATTTTATCCTCGAAATTCATACCTTATCTAAATAGTTATGGATACTGAGCTTTTATGGTTTCTTCTGGTTCCCATATTGCTTCCTCAAGTCCATAGTGTTGCCAAAGTACTTTTACCAAAGGTATTGACTTGTTTATAAGTTGTTTAACTTCTCCAGCTAATATAGAAATTGACCCTTCTTCATAAGAAAAATCTGGTTGTACTTGAATTTCTTGCACAGGAATCTTATATGTAACATCAGACCAATATCTTCTCAATATAGAAACATGAAATACATCATGTAACCTGGCCAATTCTTCAAGAAGCGCTAGCTGATAGGCTACTGGTCCAATTCTTTTCAAAATTTCATAAGGACCAATGGATTGCAGACTAAGCTTGCCTTTCTTCCCAAACTGAAGTATGTGTTTCCATGGTGATATTTTCAAGAATACTTTATCTCCTACCTGATACTCAATATCTCTTCTTTTTAGGCCAGTATAAGATTTCTGCCGATCATTAGCATCTTTCAACCTTTGCTAGATAACTTGAATCTTTTCTTTAGTATCTTTCACAATATCAGGCTTGACAATCTTATTTTCACTTAATTCAGTCCAACATACAAGAGTTCTACACCTTCTGCCATATAATGCTTCATAAGGCACCGTGCCAATGCTTGTCTGATAACTGTTATTATAAGCAAACTCTATCAACATCAGATAATTATCCCAACTCCTTGGAAACTCAACACACAACCCCGCAACATATCTTCTAATATCTGTATAACTCGTTTAGATTGTCCATCTGTTTAGGGATGGAAAGCAGTACTAAACTTAATTTGAGTTCCCAGAGCCTTCTATAAACTTTTCTATAATCTTGAAGTAAATCGAGGATCACGATTAGAAATGATAAACAACGGTACTCCATCCAATCTCACTATCTCATTCACATATAACTCTACAAGTCTACTCAAAGAATAGCAGGACGAACAGGCAGAAAATGAGTAGATTTGGTAAACTTATCCACAATTACCCATACAACATCATGTTTTCTTTGAGTGAGAGGAAGTCCAGTAACAAAATCTATGGTAATGTTATCCCATTTCCGTTGAGGAATAGAAATAGGATGTAACAAACTAGATGGAACCCGTTGCTCAGCTTTAACTTACTGGCATGTCAGATATTTTGCATATGATCCACAACATCCCGTTTCATACCTGAACTGTTTCAGATCCTGATACATCTTGTTTCCCCCAAGATGCATAGTAAAGACTGTATTATAAGCCTCAAACAATAACTTTTTTCAGTTCATCATTAGCTGACATACATAACTTATCTTTATAATACCATTCACCATCTCCTTCATAGAAAAATTAGGTTGTTTACCTTCGTGAGTAGCTAAGATAAGTTGTTGTAGCTTATCATCAGCTCTCTGAGCATCACAAATTTCTTTTTTCAAAGTAGGCCTTGCTTTCAACTGAGCTATTAAAGCTCCATCAGATAAAAATTTCCATTCACTCTGCTTAAGTGATAATGCTGAAATGCTCTTTCGACTCAAGGCATCAGCTACAACATTAGCTTTACCCCAATGATAATCCACAATACAATCATAGTCCTTAAACAGTTCCAACCAACGTCGTTGTCTCAGATTGAGTTCCTTCTGGGTAAGCAGATACTTCAGAATTTTATTATCTATGAAGATTCTACATTTTTTGCCATACAAGTAGTGCCGCTAAATTTTTAAGACAAACACTACTATTGCAAGTTCCAGATCGTGTGTAGGGTAATTCTGTTCCCGAGACTTTAGTTGCATAAAGGCATAAGCAATGACTTGTCCATCCTGCATCAAAACATAACCCAAACTATTTCTCGATGCATCAGTATATATAACTTACTCCTTACTAGAAGTTGGTTAAACCAATACAGGAGCTTCAGTAAGCAAACTTTTTAGTTAATCAAAACTATTCTAACATCTATCAAACCATTCGTACTTCACTTCTTTCTGTAACAATTTAGTTAAAGGAGATGCTATCACTGAAAACTCCTTTACAAACTGACCGTAATAACCAATCAGACCCAAAAAAATTCTCACTTCTGTCACATTCCGTGGTGGCTTCCAGTTAACAATCCCTTCTATCTTACGAGGATTAACTCTAATTCCTTCAGAAGAGATAGCATGCCTTAAAAATGATATCTCCTGAAGCCAAAAATCACACTTACTTAGCTTAGCATACAACTGTTTTTTTCCGCAGGATCTGTAACACAATTTGGAGATGTTCAGTATTGTTATATTCATTCTTAAAATAAACTAGGATATCATCTATAATCACCATAACAAATTGATCCAAATAAGGCCTAAACACTCTATTCATCATATCTATAAATGCTGCTGGAGCATTAGTTAACCTGAATAGCATTACCAGGAATTCATAATGTAGCGCCCCCTCATCGTAGGGTACATATCGGGACGCCCGAGGGTCACTCCGACACGTATCCCACGATAAAGGTTCACTACCAGAAAATTTCGCTAAATATCCATATGGCATCGCAGTA
>JANIPM010000231.1:17284508-17296356 GCA_027478405.1 Erythroxylum cassinoides
TATTTATATGTAAAATATGTAAAAAAAATATTAATAAAAATAAATAAATTATTATTATTTTAAATTTCTATTGTTATGATTTTTAGAGATATGATTATGTAAAATTATAATTATACAATACGATATATTGAAATATTATTTTTTTAATTTAAAAAAATTTAGCAACTATTTTATAAATTTAAAAAATTGCTTAAAATAATATGCAGTATTGACTGATAATATTATAGTATCATACTGAACTATTTTCCCCAAAAAAAAATCATACTGAACTACATTCGGTATAATTACATGTACGATATTTATATCGTTGTTTCATGCTCTTTACTTGCCTCCTTGACAAGTATGTTCACTTTTAACTTTAGCAATAAAGTTACGGTAATGAATTAGTATATCGGCTGTTATTAACAAAAGAGAAAGGTCGACAAAAAATGAAAAAATATAGCCAATATAAAATATGAATTTTTTGGACGTTATGAGGATCCTTGACCAGATACAAGTACGAACTGTCATAGTCCTTGTAATCAAAATATTACAATTGCCGGTTCTAACACAAAGTAAAACGTGTAGCAGTTTACTTCAGTTGCCTATCCAATAGGAACCATGCAAGAATATCCTTTGTTCTCCTTTTCGTAAAACAAAGTGTACTAGTCGCAAACTTTGAAGATGCAAAAGCCAAAATCACGCGTCATTTAAAACGGGAAAAAAAAATCTGCAGGCACTTTTGGATGTTTCCAGAAAGATATTTTTCCATTTCTAAGATAGCATTTTAATTGTAGGGTTATGGTTTCATCTCCCCAAACTTTTAGCACACGTTCTATCCTCAACTGTATCTGCTGCTTCAAATATCCTACCATTCAAAAACATTGAAGAGTCCAATAGAGCCAGCCTTGAACACACTACCTATGGCTTCACATTCCACTTCAACATCACCAGTTTCATTTCAGAACAACTCTGTGAAAAGCTTCCCAACATCAACAACAGCTAAACCTTTCCAAACCATTCTTATTAGATTCTCATTTTCACTTTCTTCCAGTAAAGTTGCACCCCTGAAATCTTCAGGTACCACTAACTACAATCAAATTGTTGTGGATGAAGAAATGGATAGAATCAGAAGACTCCAAAATGGGTCCGATGTTCGTGGCGTTGCGCTCGAGGGCGAGAAGGGAAGGTCGGTAGATCTTACTCCACCGGCTGTGGAAGCCATTGCCGAGAGTTTTGGGGAGTGGGTTATCAACGGTTTAGAAAAGGAGCGAGGACGTGGGGTGGAGGATGTCAAGGTGTCGCTTGGTAGAGACCCAAGGGTGTCGGGAGGATCGTTGAGTGTGGCTGTATTTGCAGGTCTTGCTCGCGCTGGATGCTTGGTATTTGATATGGGACTGGCCACCACTCCAGCTTGCTTCATGAGCACCATTTTGCCACCTTTCTCCTATGATGCATCAATAATGGTAGGTATTGAGTTTTGTGTAGGATTAACATGCATTACATTTTTATGGAATGGTACTGGGATACTCGGATTTGTCCTAATAAGTTAGCAGGACTTAAAAAGAAAACAATATCAATAATAATAACAATAACAACACCTCATTGCAAAAGATTTTCTAGTTTGTAAGAGGGATATCAATTATACGTAATCTTACCGCTGTATTTTACTAAGAGGACGAACTTTGAAGTAATCAATAAAATTGTAACTTTGTGATTAAAAAAATTAGAAAAAGAAAAACACTTAAAATGGACTATTGGTCTTGACTTGTTAAATAAATCCGTAATCAAGCTTTAGAACTTACTTGTAAATATTTAACAATGAATATTGTGAATTTCCTCTAGATGTAATGGCACTGAATGATTAAGGTTTATACATTTTGCTCATCTTCCACTTAAAGATCAAGATATGAAGGTAAGCTGGAGGAAATTATTTTGTTATATAATTCAACAATTTATAATTCATATAAAAAAGAATTTTCAATTAGTTAAGTCATGACTTTCTTGAATTTTTGATAGAAACACAGTAGTCCAACCACACAAGGAATGATTTGCCTAGTTGTTTGATTGAACAACAGCTCGTGCTAGGAGTGGTCAACAAGGCGTTCGCTGTGGAACAATTTAGCAATATTGTTTTGAGAAACTAAAGCCCGACGAGCAATAGGATAGGATTCGTGGGTCATAGCATGCAAAAGGTGAACTTTTATATGGGATTCGAGTATTATCTTTTACTGTTAGAATGGGTGCAATGGTCGATTAGTTTAAGACCCAATTGAACAAGCCCAATCGTTATGTCCGAAGCTCTAAGTAAAGACAATTCTTCAACCCTGTCCAAATTAAGTCTTTGTTCGGCCTTGCCCAAACAACACACGACAGTTCGTGAAATTTGCATTTTAGATGCTTATGTTATGTTTTCCCTACATTTTTCAAATGATCCGTTGACAAACTTCTATAACTATACTATTCACTTTTAGCTCTAATAAAAAATCAAATCGTTGCTTGATTTGAAGATGACGGCGTCACATTTACCATACACCCGTAATGGTCTGAAATTTTTCACCAAGAAAGGTGGCCTGACCTCGCCGGAAGTGGAGGAAATATGCGATAAAGCTGCCCGTAAGTACGCCAATAGGCTTGCTAAAGTGTCAACATTGCTGAACACTCAACCATCAAGAGTTGATTTCATGAGCATATATGCCAAGTACTTGAGGGACATCATCAAAGAGAGAGTGAGCCATCCTGTTCACTATGATAGTCCACTCCAAGGATTTCAGGTTTGCAGATCTCTTCCAGTCTTATTATACTTTTGAAAGAAAAGTTAAGTCGATGTCATTATTTAAATTACTTTTTCATACATGTCATTTCATAGGTAGACTAGAATTTTCGCTATAATCTCTCTTTATGACCGTTCTTTGCAGATAATCGTGAATGCGGGGAATGGTTCAGGAGGGTTCTTCACATGGGATGTGCTAGACAAGCTCGGTGCTGACACCTTTGGCTCTTTACATTTGAATCCTGATGGAAGGTTTCCAAACCACATTCCAAACCCTGAGGACGAAACTGCCATGGCATTAACTAGAAAAGCTGTGCTAGAAAATTCTGCTGATCTAGGAATTGTCTTCGACACAGACGTAGACCGAAGTGGAGTTGTTGACAACAGGGGCAATCCTATCAATGGGGACAAGCTTATAGCACTCATATCTGCTATTGTATTGAGGGAACATCCTGGAACTACTATAGTGACCGATGCACGTACAAGCATGGCGCTTACAAGATTCATCACAAGCAGAGGTGGGCAACACTGTTTGTATCGGGTGGGTTACCGAAATGTGATCGACAAGGGGGTTCAGCTTAATAAGGATGGCATTGAAGCACATGTCATGATGGAAACAACAGGTCACGGAGCTCTTAAAGAGAACTACTTCCTGGATGACGGTAAATCTTACAATTTAAGGACTTACAAAGCTTCATTCATTATTTGGTTAACGGTAATTATGCGTTTGTTAACATATATTCTCTGCTAAATAGGGGCTTACATGGTAGTTAAAATTATCATTGAAATGGTACGTATGAAAATAGCTGGAGCAGAAGAGGGTATTGGCAGTCTCATAAATGACCTTGATGAACCCTTAGAATCATTAGAACTGAGGATGAATATCATCTCTGAGCCCAGACATGCCAAGGCAAAAGGTATTGAAGCAATCGAGGCATTTCGACAATACATTCAGGTATGCATCTATTCATTCAATTGCCAAATCTCACTTTAATTTCTATGTTTTCTCTATAATTAAATATATAGGCCTTGATGTGGAAGGAAGCCTTACATATATTATGTTATATTGGATTGGACCAATCAAGTTTATTACTCAACATAATATATATATATGCACGTGTACTTAGGAGGGTAGACTTGAAGGGTGGGAATTGGACTCGTGTGGAGACTGTTGGGTAAGTGACGGCTGTCTTGTTGATTCCAATGACTCTCCGGCCGCCATCGATGCTTATATGTACCGGTATGTCCGCCAAGTTTTTCCTGGACCAACTTGCAAGTTGCCAACTAATTTACTTGTACGACAGTTACATGTGTTTATTCGTATTATTTTTTAAAATTTGAAATCATCTAATGCTTCAATTTCAGGGCACAAGTATCAGACAGAGAACATGGAGAACATGGCTGGATTCAGCTTAGGCAGAGTATTCACAACCCAAATATAGCTGTAAACATGCAATCAATGATTCCAGGGGGTTGTCAGTCAATGGCAAAAGTTCTTAGAGATAAGTACGTCACTTCTTAACTTTGCTAGGTTTGCAAACTACCTTTGTGAATATAGGAATGATTTATTGAATTTTTCAGGTTTCTCATCGCCAATGGAATTGACAAAATACTGGACATCACTCAGATTGACAAGTTTGTTAGAAGTGGGTTAGCAAAATAATGTGGAATTAGTAAACTAAAGAACAATCGGTAGGAAATTAGTTTGTTACAATACAGATGATGGGTATAACGTAAAGGATGAGAAGGTATGTGCACTCGGCTTTGATCGAGTGAAATACATGGGTTGAAATGAATAATGAAACAATTACATTACTACTTACTAGTAAGGGATTTTAATACATGGAGTGGAATTCAGTTACAGACAATGAGTAAAACAGACTAAAAACTTGTCGAACATGAATCTCAACCTCCACAACGATGTTCCAGTGACTTTAAAAGTAGATATGTCCAACATAGAGGGAGAGTATTAAAAGGTTAATGAATCTCACATTGATTCATAAATAAGAAAGAATCTATAGCTCGATTCTTTAAAGTTTTGGATATATAAACCCTTTATTAATATATAAATCACTCTTCCTTCCAAATATGAAATATAAGTGTTAGATAATAATCATGATAAAATGCAATCACAAAGATTATGTTAAACAGAATCGTTTTATATGCATATAAAACAAAGAATCAGTATTTGAATTTTTGTTGTAATTCCACCAGTTAAAGAACTTTTCGTTACTAATTTACTGCAGAGATCTTCGTTTCTACTCTTTTGTATATATCTATTGTTTTTTTTATAATAGATGAAGTCCAGCAACTTAAAACATACATCTCAATGTATATATTCTCGTTTTGTTTTTATGGCCTCCATATAACTACCATCATATAACTACCTTTAACATTGACTATTATACCCTTTATGGGTGTATATAAGTCATTATCTCCCAATCACATATGATAGGTTTAATCTCATGAGAAACAAAACAAACTCTGCAGTGCTCATGCTTGTTCAATAACCGGTGTGACCAGTATACGACGAGAGCATATTGTCATAAATCTGTTAGGAGTATACGACATCTCGATTAACAAATTGATCCTGGGACTTAAGTATCCTAGAGTAGACATTATATGCAATACCCTAGGTCATATCTCGCATTTGCATTTTTGTTTGATCTCATTTAGTTTCTTGAGTCATGACTGTATTCAAGTTCTCTACTAAAGAGACGATGGTCATCTATTAATACTTTTCATGCCAATCAATGATCTAAAATAAATGACCTTCCTCTGTTTTCAATTCTTTTTTAAATTAAATTAAATTGGCTTTCCTAGAATTATTCCATAGGATCCCATCTTACATGATTTGTTGGCAATAGCCTAAAGTAGCAAACCTTAAATTCAATTATCAAGAATGAAACAAGAGTGATAAGGGTATATGATGAGGTTTTTCTCAACCTCAAGGGTCTCACACAATGTAAGATGGGATCTTGTGACTTACATTAATCCCTTTTTTTTATGTCAATTGTGCACACATGGTACAAGTCATGTGTTACGTTATTTACTCTCTTCATTTAACTTGAACATCTTTTCATTCAAGAAATACTGCATAGAAGATAGTTCAAACATACTCAATGTTTAATTTAAATTCACTTATCTACTCAATGCCTGTTCAGAACTCACATCTAGCAATGTAAGACAGATACAGTGATTAACAAATTACGTTGAACCAATTTCTTTGCCACATTTATAGTTCAAGTTTCTCGCTCTCAATTATCACCTAGATAATAAACTTTAAACATGCCTCATCTCTAACGAGCATAAACACTAGAGGTAATTTCTTGTATGAGAGGGCCAATCTATAATATGTCTCATATACTTATGATTTATCCCAAAATATATTTATACACAAATATATATATTCATGAATCAAATGATACATAATGTATAATCTTCATCATACATTATATCCAAACATATGGCGTTAGACTGAATGAACATACATAGAGAAATGTTTATCAGTATATTTCAACGTCTATGTAGTCTTAGTGACTTTACATGCCCAGTGTATAAATTTTTAGAAATTGGCTTTGTCATTAGGTCTGCTATCATATCTCGTGTAGATGTATATCTTATGTTCACTTCTCTTCGTGCAACTATATCTTTCACATAATTATACTTGGTATTTATGTACTTTATCTTACAATAAAATTTGGGATATTTTGTATAAGTGATTGCAGCTTGACTATCACAGTTGATGGTCATTAGATTAATTTCACTTTTAATGACTCCCATATGCACTAAGAATCAATGAAGCCACACAATCTCTTGTACTGTAGTTAAGAATACTATAAATTCAGCTTCCATTGTGGATAATGCAACGCAAGATTGTTTCTTACTTTTCCATGATACTGCTCCATGGTTTAGTAAGAATACATATCCTGAGGTAGATTTTCTTTCATCTAAATCTACTCCCTAATCTGCATCTATATACCCTTGTATACATAGATCATTGTCTTGATAACATAATGCATAGTCCATAGTTCCCTTTAAATACCTCAATATTCTCTTTAGTGCTTTCCAATGTGCTTGGCCTAGATTTGATTGATATCTGCTCACCATCCTAACAACGTAACAAATATCTAGTCTTGTATACATTATTGCATACATAAGACTTTCAACTGTACTAGAGTAGGGAATATTCTTCATTTGTTATCTTTCTTGTGGCATTGACGAGCAATTTCTCTTACTAAGGCCTTCATTTTTAGCAATAGGAATATCAATTGGTTTGTAATCTTGCATACAGAATCGTTCAAGAATTCTTTGAATGTACATCACTTGTGAAAACGATAACAATATCTTCGAACGATCTCTTGAAATCTTGACTCCAAGAATGTATGCCGCTTCACCTATGTCTTTCATTTCAAATTCATATGATAACCAATCTTTGATTTGCGTAAAAAATGCACAGTCATTTATAAAGATAAAATCATGAAATTATCTTTGGATCTCTTAACAAACACATAATGGTCTTCATCGATCATTTGAAAATCATACGAAATGATTACGTTATGAAAATGGATATACCATTGTCTTCAAGACTGCTTCAGGCCATAAAGTGATTTTAATAATTGACATACTTTATTTTCTTGACCTGCCTTGATGAAACCTTCAGGATGATCCATATAGATTTCTTCATCTAATTCTCTATTGAGAAAAGTAGTTTTTACATTTATTTGATGTAATTCAAGATCTATACTAGCTACTATAGCTAAAATAAGATGGATTGAAGCAAATTTCACAATGGGTGAAAAAGTTTCCTCGTAATCAATTCCCTCCTGTTATGTGTATCCTTTTGCTACAATACGTGCCTTATATCTTTCGATATTGCCATCAACTTTTCACTTAATTTTGAGAACCCACTTATTTCCAATTGCTTTATGCCCTTCAGGGAGGTCAACCAAGTCCCATACTTGATTTGAGCTTTAACAAGCTACTTCTTTTGTCATTGTTTTCATCTGTTCTTCTTTAGCAGGGCCAGTAAGAGCCTCATTTACATTCCTTGACTCTTCTTTCTCTTACGGAACAATTATATTAATTTCTCCTTCAATCTTAAAACGAAGTTAGGGAATTACTCGTCGATTACTTCATCTTAAATGAGGTTCATCATAAACAAATTCATGATTGATATGATTGCTCCCACTCAGATCACTCTCATAGAGAACCTTTCTGTAGAATTGCTCCAACTTGGTTGAAGTTCTTCATCTTAATTCTTCATAACAGAATCATTACGATCAAGTGACTCATATAACAATAGGTTTTTACCTATTTTGCCTTGTTTGGGAAACTCATTCTCTAAGAATTTTGATTCAAATTCAATTACACCTCTATTACCTTGTTCACTAATGAACACATATCCTTTTGAGTGTTATGAGTATCTAATAAAAATATTTTTTCTCCCTCTTAGGCTTAATTTTTCATGTTTGTTAGAGATATCATGAACATAGGTCGTACACCCTAAGGTTTAAAACTTGACACATGAGGTCTCCTACCAGTCCACAACTCATATGGTGTATTAGTAACTGATTTCGTGGGCACTCGATTAAGTACATAGGTAGTTACTAGCAATGCATCACCCCAAAAAGTGATTGGTAAATTTGCTTGGGCCATCATGGACCTAATAATTTCTAATAACGTCCTATTTTATCTTTCAACGATGCCATTTTGTTGTGGGGTTCTAGGAATTATTAATTGCCTTTCTATTCCTTTCTCATCACATAAAGCCTTAAACTTTTCTGACAAGTATTCTTATCCACGATCAGTTCGTAATGCTTTTATTTTCTTATCTAATTGATTCTTAACCAAGTTCATGTATTTTATTAAACAATCGAATGCTTCCAATTTATGAGAAATCAAATAAACTTGACCATATTGAGTACAGTCATCTATAAAGGTAATGAAATAAATTAGCCCACGTCTAGCCCTTACATTCATTGGACCATAGATGTCAGAATTAATTAATTGCAATGGATATAAAGCTTGTGTTCCCTTTCCAAATGGCTTTCTTACCATTTTACCAGCTAAAGAATGATCACATGTAGGTAGATTTACTTGACTTAGATTACCTAAAAGCCCTTCTTTAGCTAATCGACTAATTCGATTTTGACCAATATGGCATAGTCTAGCATGTTACAAGGTTGCATCATTGTTGGAATTACTAGATGTACATAATGAATAACTAATATTAATATTTTCCCCCAACACACCCAGTACAATAAAACCATCACATAAAAAACCATGAACATGATTAATAGATCCAAGATTGTGGAAATTTATTTTGAAACCAAGTTTAACTAACATTAACATAAGGAAAAGATTCCTATGAATCTGTAGAGCAAATAATACTTCATATAGGAGATGCCTTGTAGCATCTTTCATTGTCTTGATGTTTTCATTATGAGATAGGTGTATCTTCATATGCTCCCAACTCTGAGGAAGTGAATGAATCACATCTTGAACTTGTTGTTCATCAGAAAGCTCATGACCAACATCACGTAACTTACTTACATGTTGGACATTTTCCTCAGATGCTTTTGCATTGTATCATCTAGGCGCTTCTTATAAGTATCAAACTTAACAGTAAGTGACCCCACTTTAGTCACTAAAGCACCTCCAAAACGAGCAACTAATGCAGGTCACATGTCCTTTACAGTTTCGAATTTACAGAATTGACGCATGATATCATTATCCATGCTACTCAGCAACATGATGGGAGCTAAAAAGTTCTTCTTTTTCCATAGTTCATATGTATCACAGTCCCTTCTATGTTGGGCTATAGTGCCCTCCTCAAGAATGTCCATGGTTAGGTTTAATGGTTCCAGAGCCTCTTACTCTTTCAGTACATATTGGATTTTCGTACTTCATATTTCATAATTGTCACTATTGAGTTTCTGTACCCCCCATTAAGTTCAGTAATAATATTCTTCGAAGCAGTAGCCATTTTGAAAAACTAAGTTTCTATAACAAGAAAGAAATATATGTGCACGTTTTTTTGAAGAGTAAAAATATATATACACGTTAATGTCACATTAATCGTTCATAAAGTAAATAATTCGATCACAATTACTTATGAAATCAAAAGTCCATAAATTGTTCAATCATCATTCATACAACAATCGAATCCTAATTACTATACTCTAGATGAATTCCTATATAAAATTCATGTAAATATATTACATAAATATTAAGACTTTGTTCTTATAAAACAACATATTGTATTAATTGTGTTGCAACCTACTAACATTTTATTAGTAATGAACCCTAAGTGAAAATGAGTTTACGAGTTCGCATGACACAGTTCGCGAAGCTCGATGTACAATAGGTCTTACTATTTCCATTAGAAGACCTAGAGGATACAAAGGCCTAATCAACTCCCTTCTACACATCTCTTTAATAAATGTTATCACTAACAAATTTTAAGTCTTCTCGTTAGACATAGTATTCTAGAGCATTTGTAACAGTTTGCCTTGAAGTTAAGGTAATATCGCAAGCAAAGTCATGTGTAATTCAACATCTACATAAGCTAGGCAACCTCCAATATGTAATTCTTACATCATGTTATTAACTAAAATAACTTGTTGTGTTAGACCGTCTCCAGGCATTAAACGCATATTAACTAATTTTACATACATACTGTCAATTCATATCTTCTGTGCCTCACATCGAATAAGGTTAGGCGTTCTCTTAATAATATGCATTTTCTTGAAAAACAAATTTTTAGGAATTAGAAGAGTGCCAAAAATAACAAATTATTTTGTCTAACACATAGCAAACTCATGCTCATATTATGGAAACAATTTAATTCTACTAGTAACTTATTGAACTATTCCAATTATGCTATTAATTTCTAATCAATTAGAAACTTATTTCTAATATTCAAATATGAATAATTCAAATAGAATTAGAAACTTATTTTGAATTTAAATTGTAATTGAAATAATCAATTTATCTTGGTTTAATTAGAAACTCTATTGAAAATCCTTTCTTACTTTAACTAAACAAATTAGTTTTTGTAAATTAGAAAACTTATTTATAATTCTTTATGCTACATTTAATTTAATTTATTAATATAGATAATAAGGTCTTGCATAACTTCAATGTGGTTATATTATGGGCCCATAAGACATCACATAGACATGACTCATTCGTGGAACTTTAACCACTTCTTTACATATATTATAGCCCAAAAGTATCACATACTTACATGTTAAATTTCAAAGCCCAAAGCCTTAACCGATTTTAGGTTGTTATTATACATATATCCATATACAAAAAAAAAAAAACAAGAACTATTTGATAAGACCTTTTGTCTTGTTATACTTTTATATATAACAATGTATATATTGTCGAGAGCCACGAATTTTATATATATTTATCCATATATATATATATATCTTTATGTGTGTGTGTCTCTGTATATGTGTGTGTGTGTGTGTGTGTGTGTGCACACGTTGTCTTATCCAATGTTAGATTGTATTTAGGAAGAAGTCTCTTCTTCTTCATCTGCACTTCGTTTTCTGCATTTTTTAACTCTTCTCTTCTGGCTTTAGAAAAAATAAAAGCATGTTAAAGAGAAAAAATGAAAAACAAAACAACATTGTCTTTTTCGAAACAGAATGAGAAGAAACGAAAGATAAAAAACCATTCGTTTTTCACTGTCAACAATCATAATGAAAACCAGCATTTTAAAGTTGGATTATAAGAAACAGAATGAGTAAAACCATAAACGTAAAACAGATTTATAGTAAAACAAGAAATAGCATATCACAAAAAAACACAGATTTACACAAGAGTAAAACAGAAGGAAAAAAAAACATTAACCTGCTCTAATACCAATGTTAGATAATAATTATGATAAAACACAATCATAAAGATTATGTTAAACAGGATCGTTTCATATGCATGTAGGAAAATCCCGGTCCAAGTATCATATACTCGGGGTGCGGAAAACAAAAATTTTTGTCGCCGGGAGCTTCCCGAACGCCAGGATCCATGTGTCTGTATGCAAACTCAAACCTAAATAGCCAATAGAGACTATCTCTAAAGGTA
>JANIPM010000231.1:17296456-17310311 GCA_027478405.1 Erythroxylum cassinoides
CTTTAGGGCACAATTGAACAGTACCGTCCTTGCATAAGTCGACTTACCCATGTACAAGTCGACTTATACACTAACAATGCATATAAAACAAAGAATCACGTACTTGGATTCTTTTTATAATTCCACCAGTTAAAGAACTTTTTGTTACCAATTTACTGCAGGGATCTTCGTTTCTACTCTTCTGTATATATCTATTATTTTTTAATAGACGAAGTCTAGCAACTTAAAACATACATCCCGATGTATATCTTCTCGTTTTGTTTTTATGGCCTCCATATAACTACCATCATATAACTACCTTTGGCATTGACTATTATACCCTTCATGGGTATATATAAGTCATTAATAAGTAACATAAAGTTTGTAAGGTAGAAGTTTTATACATTTTCTTTATTAATTTATTAACAAAATCTTTTACAAGTCAATTTCGCATATCACTCTTTTATGATATTCTTCAAACACCTTCCTTAAAACAAGTTTCACTTTTTTGTTCTTAGTCCTAAAGAAAGATAGCAATCAAACTCGACATAGTAGAGAAATTAAACAGGATGAATTGATTTTCAAAGAAAATTTCATATAAAAGTTACTAATTGAGAAGCATTGAGAGTAAGAAGTAGTAACAATTGCAATATAAAAAATAAAAACTTCTACTCGTCCTCTCCATTTCCGTAATTTGGTACACTAAAAAATTTCTTATCTTGATATTGTCACAAACTTATCATAAGCCTATAAATTTATAGAAAAAAAGCTATTTATGTTTTGAAATTTTAATAAAAATATAATGTTAAGGATTATAGGCATTTTTATACCTTTTTGATAGCTACTAAAACCTTTTTTATATTGATTCTATGAATAAGATTATAATTTTATCTTTATAGAGATTATATTTGTGATAGGATTATAAAGATATTATGCGATTTTATGTTATATGTATCATTCTTCCCCCACGCTAATTTATCAATCACATTCATAGTTAGGTGCTATTGAATCAAGTGAAGTTGTAACTTATATTTTTAATATAACAAAATACATTATTACTATGTTTTCATCTTTAGTGATATTATTAAGTTAAGATATGAAAGATCAAACTCATTGGAATGGTAAAGTGAGAAAAGGAGGCAGTTGAATCTATAGAGTAGTCAAGGATAAAGAAAATGATAAAAATGTAGCATATACGTAATACAAGTAAACAATCAAGAATAAGAAGGAATCAAACATATCACGAATTAAGCAACCATTGTAATCCTTCTTGTAACCTTATCTTGATTATTTCAATAAATTAGGAGCTTAATCATTATATGATCATTTGCATATTGGCATAAGGCAAATTTTATTTTAATCTTTAATAAACATTTTTTAATCTTTAAACAAACTTTTAGAGAACTTTTTAAGTGATTTTGAATCAAAATTAATGTGTTTTAATCTTTTAAAGAACTTAATAATTTTTTAAAAACTTGTTTTTAAGCATATTTGGTTAACCAATGTATTAGTATGGTTGACTAATAACTCTTGAAAGTTAGTAAAAATGTATACCATGAGTTTTTCAGCCTATTGATTGATATATCGGTATTATTTAATATATTGACTGACAAATATGATGTATTGGTCAACCAATATGTAAAGATGCAAATAAGATAAAGTAAAAGACCTATAATAAAGTTTTTCATTTGTCAATAAGTACCTCACAATTTTGCATATGACTCTTCTTCCTTTCTTAGCATCATATTGGAGTTTTCCATATTATACATATTCTTAGATCTCTTTTATTAATTCAAACCCACCTACGAATATACCCTAAATAACTAACAGATAATCAAAACCAAGAAAGCTAAAACAAATGTATGAAGGAACTGGCTTGATGATTATAAAGAATTGAAAACCAAATTCATATAGTAAGTGAACATTATAGAGAAAGAATTCTTTAATAAGTGATTAGATCTATTTTTAAGTGTACATAATCAATTATAGCAAGTATCAAATTATGGAGTATTGACTCTACAAATTGTGGAGTTTGTTATTAATCCTAACCAACAATGCAATTAAAGTAAATAAGTCAAAAGCTCATGAAAGATAATTAACTTATGAAACTAATTAAGAAAAGCAATTAAATAACAAAGAAATCAGCATAACCAAAGCTAGGGTTTTAGGGTTCACTAATGTGGAACTCTAGTTAACATGTAATGATTTTTTATCAAGGTTGAAATAACAATTAACTTAATGTATCTGAGGCACACAAGTATACTCAATTAATGAATTACCACATCTTACTTGCATAATTAACCAAAATTAAACTCAGTAAGCACATTTAATTTATGTATTTACCATCCTATTTTGGGAAATCTTTTTCTTTCAACTTATTAAGGAATTACCACATCTTGCTTGCATAGTTTATGCTTGTGCAATATACATACAGCTTTAGATGTCATAAAGATTTCAAATATCAAAGTTTATGGCCCTAATTAGAAAATGGAAAAAGTCCATCATAATATACTGTTTATGGTGCCTTAATCATAATAGATAGAAAGACTATGTACCATTTTCTCACAAAACAATATGTTTTCCATATATGAGTTTCTCAATTTACCATAATATGTAATCAATTCTTTGTTTGATAATAATTAAAAAATAAACAAAATGAATATGCATTACTTGTCCAATGCTTGAAAATGATTAACAAACATGATCACCACATCACATTATAAAAATATCAATTAGGAAAATAACTCACTTCTTCACTACACTACAAGAAAAGTAGGAATTAGCGACAGAAAATATACCGTTGCAAATTACTTATGGAAAATGCATTTTTGTTGATAAAATTGACGGAAAAATTTTCATTTAGTGTCGGTACTAATATCTGTCGCTAAATATGGAGGGAAATCATTCGGAAAATTTTGTAATGGACTTTAGTGACAATATAAGATGTCTGTCAGAAAAGAAGGTGGTTTTAGCGACGGTATAAGATATCCATCAGTAAAAAATGCAGGAATTGTTGACGAAATAAAAAAAAAGTTTGATTCATCGGTAACTTTAAACCAAACGATGGAGGGAATTGTTAGCAGAATAAATATTTTTTGAGTTTACCGATAAAAATTTTCTGTCGGTAAATTCTATCGATAACTTTAACCAAACGACGTCATTTTCTTTAACTTTAAACTTAGCTGACATCTCCCCCCTACCTACGTCTTCTTCTTCCTTCTTCCTGCTGTGTCTCCTCTTCAGTTTTCTTCTCTCTGGTTTCTTTGTTGTGGACTCCTCTTCTGCTCGTCGGCGTTGTCTTCTCTGATCATTGTCATCGTGTCTTTCGGTGGAGTTATTTTTACAACCACTGTCATGTGTTTTTTCATTTATTGGATAAAATACCTTGCACATCTTTCTCAATTCAGAACCATAGGGGCTCCAAGCTATGTCATTTGCACCCAAAGAGCTGATTTGGCAATGAGAGGTGGGTTGCAGTTCGCAAAGATTTTGTCTTGGTCTCAAACAACTTCTCTGACCCGGTTCGGGGAGCAAACCACACGACAGTTTATTACCGAGGCAAAGCTTGTAGATAAGTCTATAGACACTAGCCAATTCTATGAAATCTCGATGAATGTCTTGGTCAAGAAATGGAATGTATCCAACTATTGGCAATCCCTGAGGACCTAGTAGCAGTGGAGCCAATATCCTTCTTTTTTTTCTTAACATTCCACCAGAACCATAATATAATAAATGTTGCAATTAGTAGGAAGGGATTTAGCAAAGTTCTCTGCGTGGTGACTTCTAGATAAACTGAACACTTTTGTTTGCGATTAAAATTGGAAATCGATAGAAATAACTGTTGGTAATTATCGACAGAATAACAAAATCCGTCGGTAATTTTTCCGATAGAAAAATCTTCTCTGTCAATAAACTTATCGATCGAACAGAATAGCCATCGACTTATTCGCCGACGGTACAGAAAATTTCCGTCAGTAAATTGACCTATAGCCATATCCTCAATGCCTTTGTTCGTGAGTAAATTCCATCGCTAAATAAGTTAATTTACGTCACTAAACTCCATTTTTTCTTATAGTGTTACCACTTCCAATTCAAGTATATTGCCTAGTAAAAGAGTAGACGAATTAGAAGAACATGCAATTATGTTTGGGCTGATAAATTTAAAGAGAAAATGGAGAATATGTCAAATACAGGTTTTGGATTCAATCTGGAGATTATGAATCGGATTTTTGGTTTTAGGGATAACATGTGAGTTCGTGTTTTAAACATATGATGGTATGACAGAAGTGTTAAAGTGAGAGACATTTCAGGCTTCTCACTAAATAATGGTTTTCTTTTTTTTTTAAATTTATAAGTGTCATGCCGAGTATACTGTTCAATTTAGGGAATCTAAATGTAAAAATTCTAAAGTTAAGGGTGTATTTAGTGAAAATAGAAATTTAAATGGGTTTTTTCATAATAAAAAGTAGAAATGATAAAGTTACAATTATTAATTCGTTATAATTCCTTTGTTACTTCCTTATATTACAACTTTAGCTCAATTATAAGATAAAAATAAGAGGCAATATAAAAATATTATAGTTTGAGGGTTAAAGACACAAACATTGCCTCCTCATACTTTACTTGATTTCTTTAAAACTTACAATGGTTTAATATTTTAAAAGATATACTTTGATAAAATAGATAATATATTCCTTGCGTTAAGTTTTAAAATATATATCTAATAAAACTGATTAATAAAAAGATTGATTGTGTATCCATGTAATAAAATATATATACATCCTTTTATAATAATGTGAGATTTATATATGTCTGTGTGAAAATTCTAAAACCTCATAGAACATGACAAAGTCCATAAAGAAGAAGAAAAGAAAAAGTGATTTAACAGAATATTATGTCACTAGATCTTAATTAATGTACCTCTCCTGAGCTTTGTAATCTAGTACAATTTATACACTAAAATTGATTGTTAACAAGTCTCATAAGCAACTCCCAGTTTAGCTTTTTCAATGATATGAAATGTCAGGTTTGTTGTTTTATTAATTTCCTCAATATAAAGTCCGCAACAATTAATTTCAAATAAAAATTAATTAGAAGAGATTGTAGAAGTTCTTGTTCTGTGTACTTTTAACCATTGAAAAGTAATTACGTTTGAGTGGTGAGGAAACGTAAGAAAAATACTAAATAGCCATTCGTTGCCGAGATGTATTTTAACGGCAAATGCAGGATTGGATGTATAGGTTGTTGCTTGGGATCATGAGTTTGCCAGCTCTCTCCATGTCCCACTAGAATTGCAGCTCCATAACTGTAATTTTAGTGGCCAGAGTAGAATCATTTTGCAGGTCGCCTTCCCATTCCCATCCATCCTGCGTTTTGGGCTTTCTCTGTTCGTGTATAAAATAAAATAAAAAAAAGGGTAAATTGTTTGGAAGACCACTAAACAAGGAAACAGAATAGGATAGGGTGTAACAGGAGGCAAATCAACCCAAAAGAATGAGAAGGGTATAGCATGGATCAAGAAATTGTCAAGGGAACAATTTGAACAGAACATGCTCTAGTATTATCTTATCTCTTGTTTAAAGAATACCTTTCACATTTCTCTGCTAAGTACTCTAATTATTAGCTTCAACAAAGCTCATGTAACAAATGTACACGCTTTGTTGATATACTTACGTTTGCCTCCAAACTCTTGTTTGAATTGAGACGGTATTTATATCTGGATTTCACCATGCCAACGGTCAATTGTTGCAGAAAGAATACACAAATCCATATTCTTTTTTAATTATTGCCGAGGAACGGATACACTCCCCATTACTGACCTTTTTAATAGAATTGTAATATCAGAATTCAGAAATGATAACTCAATCATATCTCTTTAGTCACGCAAAAAGCAAGATCAACTAATTTGTAACAGTTGTTTGAAACATGCTTGAAGATAACCATGATTCGAAGTAAGGTGGCAATTAAAATATATACTGCAAGCACTCCAGAGTATTTTAGCACAATTACTTGATCATTACCATTACACTCAGGTTGATATATAGGCAGGAACTACTTCTACTACTGCTATTCTTTTTTATTCATGATAGGTGCTGCAAGCACAAAGTCACTGCAGATTATGACAAACGCGTTTAGCTCGTACCTTCAGGTTCTAATCCCTTACAACCTGGAACATTAATCCACTCAAGTTGGATCTCCACCTCCCCAGACTCCACATTCCTCAACCTAAGACGCATGTCTTGAATCAGTTTCCCACCTTTCCAAACAATAGAGCTCTCATCGGCGAGGCAGTTCTTCGTGCTTGGCTGAACTCTTGAAACTACACATCCTGCTGGCAGGTTCTTCAAACCCATTTTAAGACTTTCTACATATGGTTGAATGTCGATCTCCGCATCCCCCATTTTGTCATCCGCTGTAAACGTGTCTTTGTCATAAACTGCCTGCAGGGGCAAAAGTTAAATGAAATCATCACATCCCATAACCAGCTGCGTTTACACAGCTAAATTTCCTCTTCAACTTACTAAATTGATTGGAGTGGAGATATCGGTAATCGTAAGAGTCAACTCTTCTTGCCACTCAGGGTTGCAATTCTTTCTGACTACACTAGTCTTCAGTTTCTGCACCAATTTATATGACATAGATGTAAGGAAGAACAAGGAAACAAGAACCCATACTTTATTTCTAAAATAACATTCTGATTTTAACAAATATGCCAAATTTTTATTTGGACTCACAGATTGTTGAAGCTGCTGGCAGATTTTGGACAAGACGGAAAATAAAGAAAGAACATTGCCTAAGCAGCTCAAGTGAAGGTGAATCGTCAGCAAATTAGCACGTCCCTAGATATGGGTTAATAATTTGAAGGGTAAAGAAAAAGCATTCCTAACGCCCCCATCAAAGGAATCAAACCTAGTCATACACTTGTAACCTAGACATTATTGAACCTCATGTTTAGTTCACCCAAATGACTTCCTTTCGCTCCTTTGCCATGGATATAGCAGTGAATTTATATAAGTTAATTTGCCATGGTATTCTCAGGTGAATATTGATAGTTTCTAAAACAGGCCGCTCCTGGTGTAACACCGCCAAATCCTTAATAGTTAAAATAAAAGAATTCAAGTTGGAAAATGCAGGGTCTACAGACTGCAAGTCATCATCGAACCATAGAAGAGGATGATTAATCAAAAACTCGGATAACAGTCATAAGCCATGACCCTCAGGTTTGGGAGGCCTCTTAGGCTATTCTAACATAACATACAAAAGGTTATACCTCCGCTAATAAAGGGAGAGGTTTGTTTTCAGTTGTCACCAAGAACAAGAATCCAGAGCCAGGATGAATCAATTACCCCATGTATAATTCAAAGACAGCGACAGACGGACTTTCAAATAGAAATAAGATATTAGGAAAAGAAAACAACTGACAACTGAAGAAGAGATGGAGCAAGAGACCTGGTTTGCCATAGTGATAACAACATATGGATCACTGGTACCAAGATCTCGAACAGCAAGATTTATGCCTTTTCGAACCCGAATTCTGAGAAGACCAAGGAAGTTCTCCATTTTATTGTTACGCTAATGGAAGATGGAAGTGGCAGGTTTGATATTAATGGAATATAAATATTTTCATGGCCAGAGAACTGACGCAGCTACAAAACGAAATGTTTTTGGATTGGTAAAAACGAAGAACTTAATGGGCAATCGTGGTTCCTCGTGGTCCCGGATATGAGGAATCAAAAGACCAAATACGACAACATTATTGCAACGTGGCAGTACGATGCGAATCAAATGTGTTAACCGCACATAATGAAAGTCAGAAGCTCCGGACATGCCCCCGTGGTCCACCGCTGCTTTCGCTGCTTCTTTTCCTGGGATCGTAGGTTTTAAATTGATATTTCATTAAGACAAATTCCAAAATTAGGACCCAAATAATTGAAGTTGGAGTTTGATAAGAGATCCTTGATGTTATACGTTCGGTTAAATTTGAAAAGCATATCATATCATAATAATAGTGTATGTTAAATTTGATGATTCTTCGTGACAGAATATGAAGACAACGATTTTATTGATTGAACGTTGAGATATATATATAAGAGATATGGTTGTATAATGGGTTATGAATAAACTTTCTCTCTCATTTAACGAATAATATTCCTTTTGTGATTATATACAATCAGGTGGTGGTGCGTGAGGGTGGTTAGAAAATATGTGTGTCTGGTGTAGCTAACCAGACCCAACTTGATGATGTTCGAAGACAGGGTCATGGAAGATAATGGTTTTGTGAAGCAGTTAGCTAACTGTGCAGATGATGGAGTGTATGAAATGGAGATGAAGCCTTTAGTGACAGTATTATAGACAAGGTGACAGTCGATTTCGATGTATTTCGTTCGTTCACAAAATATAGGATTTTTTTAGATATGAATTGCAGCTGCATTGTCACAATGGAAGAGGATAGGTAGAGACAACGGAATCTGCATGTCTTGGAGCAAGTACGTGATCCAGCAAGTTTCACACAAAGTGCTAGCCAAATTGTGAAGATATGATTTGATGTCCAGAATTAACTCCTCCAAAGGATTGATGATGAGTATATCATCTACGTAAAGGAGAAGAGCAATAAAAGTGTTAGCATAACCTTTAATAAATAAATAGGGATCAGAAGTTGATTGAGTAAAACCGTAGGACTGGAGTTTGGATTCGTGGTTCCACTATTGTCCGGCTTGTTTGAGGCCATAGAGCGATTTTCATAATCGACAGACCTGACCAGGTGCAACCTTCGAATATCCCTGTGGAGGATGGATATATAACTCTTCTATGACGGAGCCATGAAGATAAGCGTTATTGATATCGCAGTGATGCAATGGCTCATTGTGGGTAGCGGCGAGGACAATCATGACACGAACGGTGGTGGGCTGGCTTAGCTACTGGGGAGAAAATATCCATATAATCCAGTCCTTCTTTATGGTTGTAGCCATGAATCACCAGCTGAGCCTTCTGACCATCCACCAACCCGTCTGGTTTTCTTTTGATTTTAAAAATTCACTTTGTGTGTAAGGCTCGTTTGCCTTTCGAGAGAGTAGTCAATTCCCAAGTTTTGTTTTGCTCCAGTGCAACTAGCTCCAAATCCATAGGTTTGACCCAAAAAGGATTAGTAATGGCAATAGCAAAGGATAATGATTCACGTTCAGTATCAACGTGTGCCATGAAGGTTAAGTAAAGGTTAGAGTGAGAAAAAAATGAAGTATGAGAGGGTGAACTTACCTGGGAAGGAGATGTTGTAGCTGCATTGAAGGAGGGGAGGGATGTTACGTAATCTCGTAAGTAAGAGGGATGAGACCGTAAACAAGTGCTATGTCGAAGTGGAGGAACGTTAGGTTGGGGTAGTGGAGGACGAGAATCAGTTAAGGTAATACTGTGTGGGTTTGGTGAGAAAATCGTTGGTTGGCTAGTAGTTGGTGAGGTAGTCTGGGAAGCTGGTATAACGTCGTATGGTGCATGGGAGCAAGGAGATGGGCTTTGAAGGGGAATGTGATCAATGGGGTTGTGAGGAAGGTGAGGAAAAATTGTGTTGTGAGGTTGGTCGATGTGATTGGAAAATGGGAATTAGGTTTCGTAAAAAATTATGTCTCTGGAGATAAAAGTTTTTTTATCTTTGAAAGGTTTGGTATTTGTTGCATAACAAAGACAGCCAAAAACCTGCATATTTTCATACGAGGGTTGTTTATGGTAAAGCTTTTTATAAGGGGTTTTCCAAGATAGGATTTTTGTTGGGAGTCGGTTAATTAAATATGTGTACATGAGTAAAGCTTCCCTTTAAAAAATGTTTAGGTAAATTTGCTTGATATAACAAGGCCCTGGTAATTTGAAGAAGGTGTTTGTGTTTGTGTTCAACAACGCCATTTTGTTAGGATGTGTGGGGGCATGATTTTTGGTGTGCTATTCCTTTTGTTTGAAAAAGTTCCTTACATTTGTTGTTGACAAATTCAATGCCATTATCAGTATGCATACAAGGGATGGATGCTTTATGTTGGGTTTCAATCAGGGCTATGTAAACTTTCATGGTTTCGAATACCTGATCCTTACTATTTAAGAGGTAAGTCCAGGTGGCTCTTGTGAAATCGTCAACTATGCTCAAAAAATAGCATAAGCCATCAAAATTTCGGACTCTATATGATCCCCACAAATCAATATGTAAGGTTTCAAAAGGTTGGTGGGTGCTCACAATGTGAGTTGGAAACGATTTTATACTTTGTTTAGCTAAATGAAAAATATCACACGAAATATTGCTGGGAATTGAAATCTTGAAATTGGGTAAATGTGTGATTTTTTCCTTTGAAATATGGCCGAGTTGTAAATGCCAAACATGAAAATTGTCTTGGACATAATTAGCAACTGTGTTTTTAATATAAAATTCTAGAGAAGGACATTTGAAAGTGTATGGCTTTAATAGGTTCTCAGCTCCAATCTTGTATAATCCCCCTTCCGCCTCGATCACAGCTACAATGACATTAGTCTACACGTCCTGCAAATATACTTTATCAGTTACAAAAATGATACAAATGTAGTTTTGTGTGGCTAGCTTGTGGACTGACATTAGATTATGGTTAAAAGTGGGTATATAAAGGACGTTTTTTAGTTGTAAGTTTTATGAAAATCAACGGTGTCAATATGATTACCATTTCTGCTTGATTCGTTTGGGAGGGTTACTGGTTTGAGAGAAGATACTTCAGTTCTGTTTATGAAGAGGGTAGGGTTGTAACTCATATGTGTAAAGGTCCCCGAATCTAAAATCTATGTACAATCATCATATTTGTTACTGCTAAACCTAAAAGGATTTAGGTTCATACCTGCGTAGCTGTTGTAACCTACGTGATTAAGTTTAGCCGAGGATTTACCATTGATTATGTGCATGAGGTCTTGGACTTGTAGTGTGAGGGTTGCTATATCGACTTTGGTTTTTAACTATGGTTCTATCTTCTGTTCCTCCAGGGAGTCACTTACGTTCACTGCAGTATACGTAGGTTTACACTTCTTCTTCTGTAGTTCTCTATACCAGTCCGATATTCCATGTAGTTGGAAACATGTGTCCTTTGTGTGCCCCTTCTCCCTACAATGTTCACAATTTTTTTTGTCTCCTCTGTTACCAAATCTTCTTCCACCAAACTCCTTGTTTCCTTGTTTCTTATAAAGGCTTGTATTTTCCATAAAGGCAACAACCATCTGATTCATGCTTTCAGAGTTTACATTCTTTTGTTTTTTTTATCGTTAGTATCATAAAGTAAGCTTTGTTTACCTGCGGCAAAGGTTCTATCAACATAATCTTACTTACCACAGTGGCGCATTCTTCCCTGAGACCTAGCAGGAACTGCATCAGCTTGTTAGTGTTAAAAACTTCTAGGTTTTTTCCATCATGTTCGTAGTTACACACACTCATCAGCATTAAGGAATCTAGATTGTTGCATAGTCCCTTTAACTTTGTAAAATAAGTAGTCACAGTGTTGTTACCTTGCCTCTGGTTGCTAACTTCTTATGTGATTTCGTATAGATGAGGTCCGCTGCTTTCACCGTAGCGTCCTTTTAGCTCTTCCCATAGATCCTTCGCTGTCATCACCACTAGGAAAGAGTTTGAGATCTACGTTGATAACAAGTTAATGATCCAAGCTATGACCATATTGTCTGCCTTTTTCCATTTCTTCATAAGTTTTTCATCTTCGATGGGTGGTGATATTTCTCCATTTACAAAACTAAGTTTGCCCTTAGCCTTTAACGAAATGATCATCGAACGACTCCATGACAGGTAGTTTGCTCCTTCTAGAGGCATGTTTACGAGTACGTTTCCTGGGTTGTCTGTCGTCGTAATATGGTAAGCATCCTCAGCGATCGTGATTTGTGCATTGTCTTCCATCTCCATTGTTACGTTTACAATGGTAAGATTTTAAGAGTGTAAGGTGTTTTTGTTAGAAACCAAAGCAGAAATGCCGCTCTAATACCATGATGATTCTTCGTGACAGAATACGAAGACAACGATTTTATTGATTGAACGTTGATATATATACAAGAGATATGGCTATATAATGGGTTACGAATAAAGTTTCTCTCTCATCTAACGACCAAATATTCCTCTTGTGATTATATACAGTCTGGTGGTGTGTGAGGGTGGTTAGAAAGTATGTGTCTGGGCAACTGGAAGAGTGATATGGGTCTGTCAAAAAAATTATACTTATATGATTTCTAATAAAATCATTCTATTTTTTTATTATTTTATATTTTTTAGAGAACCTTCAGTACTAATATGAAGACTGACTTAGTCCCCACTATCGTCTACTTTGTCGCCTTTATCGTCATCTTCTTCGACGTATTCACCGTTCTCATGTTATTTGTTAGCATTTAGCTTATATTGACTAATTAGCTCTATTTTCATCACTTTATATATTTTTATTATTTTCCTTACAATTTGTTTTGTCATAAAATATTTTCATGAATCTCTAAACAATAAACGTTTAGTTTACATGTTTGATTTCTTGCTTTTATACAATTTTACAATAATAAATGATTAAAAGAAACATCATTATCAATAAAATTTTGTCCACTAGCTAGTAGCCTCAATCAACGTTGTGAGTTATTATATTTACGATAATCTTCCTTTTGCTTCTTCTCTACACATTCTCTTTTTTTAACTAAAAAGGTAAGATTTGTGACAATACTATTGTTTCAATTAATGCCTAGAAAACATAAAGCTGTGGAGTTTGGGAACATGAAGACCAGTGTTGCTTTTTAGTTATTCTTGCTATTATCTATTTTAACCTCATATTTTTGCATTTTTCTTAAGATCGAATTCAAATAACTCATAAGCTGTAAATATTCTTTTAGTATTGAGATTCATCCCTAAACCCTTCACAATGATAGTAATACTACAACTTACGTAATAATTTCTATTTTATATTTTCACTAATCTAATGTGAACAAAAATTTGAATATAAGATAACAAATATAATATTGTACGGAGCAAAAAATATTGATGTTTATTAGGCAATGTATATCTTCATATCCTTCATATTTGGCAATGTATATCTTCGTATGCTTAATATATATCTATATAGTAGATGTGTATATAGATAACGATATTCTAGGGGAGATATTATGGACGATTTCTTAGGTGATTGTTTCCTACACTTTGTGTATATATTGGCTATAATATGTGAATGAAGACAAGGGTTTCTAAGTCTCAAAGCTTTACATAGTATCAGAGATATCTAGTGGTTAGGGGTACACAAATTTTTGGAGAATATGGAAATTGAGAAAACACGAATTTTTGTTAGGTTTGGATGGAACATTGTTTGGTAGCCTTATAACTAATATCTTGAGTATGGAGCCACTTCCTTCACTTAGTAAGGCTTACCAAATCGTGATAAAGGAGGAACGACATAAGAACATGAGTCAGGTACTGAAGGAGAGGGCTAAAGCTATTGCCTTTGTTGTCCACAGGGGAAGGGGTCGCGAAGGTTTAGTGCAAGGGGGAGACAAGGAGAAGGTTGCATATTCTTATTGTAAAAAGGATGGACATGATGTAACAAATTGCTTTAAGCTAATCGGCAAATACCCCAATTGGTGGCTCAACAATGGACGTGGTAAGGGCCGAGGTGGACGAAGTGGTGCTTAAAGCTAAGGACATAGTGGATTAGGCTCACAGGCTGTTAGACCCCAAACTTGTTTATTAAGTATGAATTAAGTTGCTAGTATGATTTAGGGTATAATTTGATTTTTTAAAGTGTTAGTAGAAAATTAAGCTAAGTTGAATTTAGCATGAAATAAATGTGATGGAAAGGGTAAAAATGTTTAAGGGGTAAAATGGTCAAGACCCTTGAATTATAAGGTTTTAGGC
>JANIPM010000231.1:17310411-17322588 GCA_027478405.1 Erythroxylum cassinoides
GCTTGAGCCGGAAATCAAGCGGTATTGTAAGAGTTCACACTAAACTACAAAGTGTGTAATAAAGTGGTTTACAAAATTCTAAGTGGGAGCTTAGGTAGAGGACGTAGGTCTTAGCACCGAACCTCTATAAAAGCAGTGTTTGCTCTTCTTCCCTACTCTTTACATTTTCATTTGATTAATTTGATTGTTTCGTGTGTATTAATTCCATGTCTTTGTAGAACTCTGCGAAAAAGCTTTAAAGATCTATTCAACCCTCCTTCTAGATCGTTTACACGTCTAACCCTCTATAGGTCTCTCCGGATTAAGAGCTTTACCCCTTATCTTCATTAAAATCAAGAGCTCCCAAAAAGATTTGCTTCAGCACCAAAGAAGAACCCCAACTGAAGACCGCCTTTGCAGCGCCTCCATCTCTTCTCTGTTTTCTACTGCTCTTGGTACTATTCTCTATTTCTTGATTTATTTCCTGGTCTATCTATAGTACACTCTTCTTTTAAACCCATGCTTCTGCAACTCACTCATATGTAGCTATCACACACCCCAACCTTTATGTTTTAAAATTCTATAGTAAAAATGTAATGGATATGTGTTAAGTTCCATCCCTCACACTCACGATTCACTCCTTTTATAGCTGTCCATTTTATAGTTCAAAATTCTAGCAATGGGTTTACAAATAAATGATTCAATGAATGCATTATAATCATCTTTTCATAATACCCAATTCAATCAACACAAGATAACATAATTAATTCCTATTGAGAGAAAGAAACAACAAAAATAGTGAAATACACTTAACCCGATTCATCGGCATCGATTTTGCCTCTGAACTGGTATCAAGACATCTAGCTCTCCATAGGTCTCTCACGATTGAGAACTTTATACCTTATTTTCTTTAAAATCAAGAGCTCCCAAAAAGATTTACTTCAGCACCAAGGAAGAACCCCAACCTAAGACCCCCTTTGCAACACCTCCCTCTCTTTTTCTATTTATTACTACTCTCAGTACTGTTCTCTATTTCTTGATTTATTTCCTGGTCTATCTATAGTACACTTTTCTTTTAAACCCAAGCTTCTGCTACTCACTCATGTGTATCTATCACACATCTCCACCTTTATTTTTTAAAATTATATAATAAAAATGAAATGGATATGTGTTAAGTTCCAGGACTCACGCTCACTGTTCACTCCTTTTATAGTTATCCCTTTTTCACATTTTTCAAGTTGTTCAATGTCCTCACAAAATTCTTTATTTTTTCAGCCCCTCTTATTGTCACACTGCACTTACGTTGCTTTAACTCTCCTTTTACTTCATCCCATATTTAAATTCACGTCACTATCTTGCATGGGCGTGAGAGTGTCTCATACCTATGCACAGTTGTGATTGATGCTCACAGTTGTGCAATAATTCCAGGAGGTTATGAGCATGCTTCACCCTCCATTCTTTTATGTTTTATCCATTCTTTTGCTCTAATCTTTTTCTTCTTGATCTATAAAGACAATTGAATAATGGATCTTTAGAAAACAACCCTAAATATAATGCTTTCGACTCACTTTAATTCCTTTGCTTTTGAATTATACCTAAAATCATAAATAAGTCAAAATGAATATCTTAATCAATTTCACATCAATAATTATGGAGTGTTATGGAATATATTCTATAACCAATTAAGCACTTATCACATAAATATGTGATGGATATTCTCTTTGAGACCAATTTGACAACTACTAAATTGACACGCTTCCCGATGGAGCAAAATCATTGACTTGCTTTGATTGACGGACCCTTCTTGTCTAATTTAGAGGCTTATTGTCATCTTGTTGGCTGCTTAATTTACTTGACCATAAAGTGTCCCGAGCTCAGCTACTGTGTTCATATATTGGCACAATTTATTCAGCATCCATGGTCCAAACACTGGGAAGCCGCCCTTCATATCCTTCGCTATTTGAAGGGTATACTTTTGCATGCTGGTTCAAACTTACAGTTATATGGTTATTGTGACTTTGACTGGGCTAGTTGCCCTTTGACTCTTCGTTCTCTTACTAGTTATTTTGTCCAACTTGGTCAGTCTCTTTCCTTATGGAAGACCAAAAAGTAATACATTGTGTCGAGGTCGTCTATTGAAGCTGGATATCGTTCCATGGCCACTGTTACTTGTGAGTTGATTTGGCTTAAGAGTTTGTTACGTTCTCTTGGCATTACACACCCACAGCCCATCTGTTTGTTGTGTGACAACAAAGCCACTATACACATTGCCTCCGATCCTGTCTTCCATAATTGCGCTAAACATATCAAGATTGATTGCTATTTTCTTCGTGATAATATTCAAGCTAGGGTGATCTCCACATCGCATCTCTGTTCTGTTCACCAATTTGCTGATATTTTCACCAAGGCTCTTGACTCCCAATAGTTTACATTAGTTCTTTACAAGTTGGGCATCCACAATCCGTATGCTCCAGCTTAAGGGGGAGTATTAGGCAATGTATATCTTCTTATCCTTCATTTTCGACAATGTATATCTTCGTACCCTTAATGTATATCTATATAGTGGATGTATATATAGATAATGATATTCTAAGTGATTTCTTAGGTCCTACACTCTGTGTATATATTGGTTGTAATACATGAATGAAGACAAGGGTTTTTAACTCTCAAATATTTACAATGTTTGTATTTTTCATAATTGAAATGTAGAATAACACAAAAGTGGAAGGATTTCATTAGAGCTCATATTGGAAGAAGTTCACATGGTAATAGATGTTATATTGAAGCCATGTCAGCACTGTCATATATTTATGTATAACTATAAATTGTTATCTAAGTAGTTGTCCTTTTATTTATTTGTTGTTATAGTTTATCACGTATGAACATTAAAAGTAAGGAAAATATTAATGTTGTAGGACTAAAGAGGCAATAAAAAGAAGTAAAAGTAATATGATAAGAAATTGCCTTTAATAGAATCACTAAAAACTATTATCCCAATTATAATTCATTTGTTTGAATTTATTATGAGTTGCAATAATTATTTAATGTAGGGTTAATTACAAAAACATTCTTAAACTTTACCCAATTTTACAATTATGGCCAGAACTTTAAAAAGTGGCACTTGAATACTCAAACTTTTATTTTTTTCAATCCTAACTTAATGTAAGTATCTCCATTAATGTTGTTGATGTGGAAATCCACATAAGATATCAATTGAAACATATTTGATAACAACTTGATTTAATTTTACACATCAAACTTAATTTGAGAACTTACGTCTCTACCCTCTATAGACACATCCACAAACATAGACTCCAAAGCTGTCGATGAAGAAGAATCCCTGAAAGTTACAAGGCTTAAAGGTTACAGTGAGTTAAGATAGAAGAAAGTTGATGATTGCGATAAAGATCACAAATGAATTGGCCCCAAGCAAAAAATTTATGAAGCCATTTGTTAATTCATGGGCCTAGATACCTTGATATGAGAACACAACGAAATGGGTGGGATTTGGTTAGGGTTTAATGGTAGCATCCCTATTTTAGCACTGAATTTTTAACTAAAATGTCTAGCACCCATTTGGGCACAACTTAATTGTGGGATATCACGTTGGTTCATTAATGAGAATGGCTACTTTGGAATGTCTAATGATGACTGTACCAAACGAATATTGAATCATTTGCATAACTTCAACATTAGCTTATTCAGTATCACTTATTCCGTAATTATAACCGCATTTCAATCTCAACCACCTCACCTTTCACCAAAATATGATCAATAAATCAAATTAAACAAAAATCCCACTAAGAATCTTCAACTATCAAACATGCCCATCAAAAGAAATAAGCGTAAATGATCATAAACAAAGAAAAGCAAAAATCTTTCACCATTGAAAAACTAAAGATAACATTTTGCTTTAACAACTTGGCCTTTGAAGCTTAACCTTAATCCCTCCTCACCTAACCTTTAACTTTACCAATCTGAGATGGAAATGGAAAGATGAAGCTGAAGTAACAGTACCCATCAAGATCGAGCATTATGTTCACTTCCTCAAGTCCAAGTGCTTAGTATGTTAAGTGTAAGAACACAAACTATGCATCTTTCACTCACTAACTATAATTTCTCCCTCTAAATCTCTTCTTTATGTGTCTTCCTTATTCCTATAAGGACACATATTTCACGACATTGGTCATGGATGCATGATATTAAATAAAAAATTGGCATTTGAATGTGTGACAATGAAGAAAAGGCGCAACTGAGAAGAAAATGGAGAAGACAATTTGTGAAAGTCTAACTCGTAAATTAATTTAAGGTTTTTACTCCTTTATTTTAATTTTTCAATTTTCCTTAATTTCAATAATTAGTTTAATTAAGTTTGACATGTAAAATTAAATATAGTTGTTATCAAACATGTTTAAATGTATAACTTATATGGCTTTCCATGTTAATAACATTAATGGAGATACTAACATTGGGGCACATTTGAAAAAAATTGAAAGTTAAAGTACTTAATTGTTAATTTTTAAAGTTCAAGCTATAAATGTAAAATTGAGTAAAGTTTGAGATTTTTTAATTAACCCTTTAATATAAATAACATCCAAGTCACCAATATTCTCAATTTAGAAATTGAACATGGGATGTCTAATCATAAACCATAAGCTCCTCTTAATTTTTCCTTTTAACTTAATATAGGTATACTAGAGGTTCCTTAATTCTTATGGAAATATCTAGGTGTGGCAAACTTATATTTCTAGAAAGGGGTTGAATACTCTACTTCTCTCAATGTTATTTTCAAACAAGAAAGATAAAATCACTATGTATCATATTAGTTTTTTCTCAATTTGGCTCTTTTTAATTAAAAATAATTATTATAAATAGTAGTTAAAATTTACTTTTCATTGAATATTATATCTCAAGTTATCAAAATTTTCTTATAAAATAGAAATGATAAATATGTTTTAATTATTTAAAAGATTTCATTAATATGTAAACTTGGTATACAAAGTATTATGATATGTCGAAAAAACATCAATACTTAATGAAACAAAGATGAAACTATATGGATACTAGGTTCAAGCTTTTAACGTTTTACATCCTTTTTTGTTTATTACAAACATTGAAAGACCCTATTTATACACTTTTAATCTTAGCTTTTCATCAAACTATATCCTCATACACCTTTTTTATAAACTTTCACTTATATCTTATTTTATTATTTATAAGAAATATGTATTTATTAACAAGCTTAAAATATTTTTCATATTTTGACCCCATGTTGATTTTTAAAAGTTACTTGAAGAGAATATAATAAAAAAAAGATGTGTTTCATTATTGTTTCCATATATGTAACACAAAAGATGTAGCTTACTTATACACATGAATGCTAGCTATATAAAGAAAGTACAATAAGGATAATAATTTTAAATTATTAAAAATATATGATAATAATCTAGTCAAGCTCCTAAGATTGTTGTATGATATTTAGCATATATCTGTGATAACATCCCCTTAGAAGCATATAGGTAGAAGAATTGGGACCTTGTTATGAAGTCACTAAAAGGATATAATCACTATTACTTTAGTCATGACATTAGCAATTTAAGTATAAGCAAAGATATATCAGATGAACAGGGCCTTCTTAACTACCAGATCATAAACAAAATGGATTTCAATTTTAATATGCTTTATTCAAGCACAAAAGACTAGATCTATAGAGAGGAAAGTGATACTAAGATTGTTACACTAAAGGGATGGCTTGAGATAGGATAAACTAACCTATTCAAGTAGTGAAGTGATCCAATCGAGTTTTGCAATGACAAAAGCAATGTTCCTATATCTAGCCTTTATGCTAGAACAAGCTACAATAGGTTATTTATTAGCACTATATGAAATAAGAATAGAAATAAAAAGATGTAGTAGCCAAATTTTGAGTATCAATCATAAAAATAACTAACCCAATTAGCATCAGAATAGATAGTAAGTGTGAGGAAGGTGGCTTTGGTTAATGAATTTCGTAAAAAGGTATGAATCGTTGATAACATAGAATCTATTTAAGCGCAATCTAGTGAATGTCAATAAGGCAATACAGAAATTATGACACTTTATTAACTATAAATTAGATGTCAAGATCGGAGAGGCAAAGGCATTGTAAGGCACCAATGATGTTGTTATTTTTAATAGGGTTCAATAGAGGAGCATTGTAGTTTTTAAATAGAGAAAAAGTATGAGTGATAGGTTTAGATAGATGTTTCGAATTTTCAAGGTTTGTAAGATGTAGAAAGTCATAAGTATATTTGGTTTGGGTATGAAAATGGCCATTTGGTGTTAGTATATCCTCTATGCCAATGAAGTAGTATATGGAAGTAGTATATGGGGCCAAGGTATTTGATGGAGAACGTAACATTAAGACCCTGGATAATAGATGAAATGAATATTGGTAAAGAGCTTATAACTAAGATATCGTTCACCTAAACTAGAATAAAGGTCATTTAAGTTATAGTTGAGTTTAGAAAGAGTGACGTATTAGATTTGGAGGAAGTGAAATTGAGTTAATAGAATTTTTTAACTTTAGATGATGAAACTAGGTACAAGGTGCTTATTTAATGCCATAGAGAACCTTTTAAAGGAGATAAACATAATTTGGTTGATAAAGATCAGTAAAACTAGGAGACTGGAGCATAAAACTTGGGTTATAAATATTAGCTTGAAGAAAGGAATTGTTAACATTAAGTTATTGAATGGACCAATTTTGAGTGACATTAACAATGAAAATACTGCAAATGGTGGTTGATTTAATTACAGGACTAAAGTTATTGTTGTAATCAGTAACAAGGATGGATAACATCCTTTTGAAATAAGGTGAGCCTTATAGTGATCAAGAGATCCATCTTTTTTTTTTCAATTTAAAGGCCCATTTATATCCAACAATGTTAGCATTTAGTAGGGGAGGAGCAATGGTCCAGGGAATTGATCTCATCAAGTATATCATAATACTAATGGAGCAATTTATTAGCTCAGGTAAAAGAGGTAGGATTAGGATTAGATGAGTTTTAAGCTATGATGTAATGTGTAAAAAAGATATATGGTGTTGATTTTGAAGTGAATTCATCAATACATGTAGAAATTAGGAAGGGATAACAATCACAACCAAAGACTACAAAAAACATGGCAGTCTAATTTAGTATAAAAAAGGAGATTATCTTTAAAGATTAGAAGTGGGAAAAAAGGTTTATAAGGTAAACAGTAGTTGCAAAACTTTCAAACTAAAAGGATTTAGGAAGAGAAGTGGGGATAATCGCTCAGTAACTGAATTTTTTTTAAAGCATGGGTGCACAAAATACAATAGGAAATATATTAGAAGGTTATTATGGATGTTACTTGTGAGGTGTTAAATCTTAGTTTTAAAGTTGTTCACAACATAACCAAAACGTTTAAACTCAATAATGCATGAATTATCTTTAACAAACTTAACAGGCAGATAAAAGATTAGTGATGAATTGGGGTTCGAATAACACATCTTTAAGGTAAAGAGGTTTAGGGTGTGTGGACATTGTTAAAGATCTCAAAGATCACTTGATTAGAGCCTTGGTATAATGTCACAGAATCTACTAATTGTCGATCGAAAGTCATATGAGTGGATGCAGTTGCATCTAGAAGCCATTGAGTAATGTTGCTAGAGGTTGTCGGGCAGAAGGTTAAGAATTGAAAAGGCTATTTGTAAGTGATAAAGACTAGATTGGTCATTATTTTGGCAATTTTAAACTTCAGAGGATTGAAAGTGACAATTTATTACAATGTGGCCGTTTTTTTAACAAATTTGACATTACAAGGGGCTTTTGGTGTAATTAGGCTTATTTGGTGAAATGGAGTTATGAGAAATGGGATGGACTGATAGGTAATGGGCTCTAAATGGTGAGCTAGGCATTTGGGTTTAGTAAAACTATGATGAAAACCAGACCAATGTGGCAACCCAACTCGATTGACCTACCGGTACGTCCGAAATTGAGAATTAAGGTTTTATTGAGAGCATGAAATGACCCAATTTTGATTTGTCCATGGAAGCTACCTGGATTTGTTCCGCTAGTGGTGATGTCCACGACAAAGGTATTTTCCAACTTTGCAGTTGGTTGATGGAAGGCCTAGATGCATTGTTTATAAAAGAGCTTCATTTGAAGATGAGAAAATGCCGGCGGCATTTTGCAATTCTCCATGACCGTGATTGATGCTTTATAATCCAGCGGAAGAATATTTAAGGTAAAAACGACAAACTTTTTGATAGTGATGGGATCCCCGATTGCAGTGAGGTCTTTAACCACAGTTGAGAGAGTCTAAAGATATTTGGCAAAGGTGGATTCTACTTTACAAGTGGTTAGGAGGCAACAGCAAAGCAAGGATTGTCGATCAATTGTTTATTACAAAAAATGGTTCTCAAAGGTAGTCCACAAATTGCGAGTTGTTGTGCATCCAAGTGCCAGAGCAGCTACCATTTGGGATAGAGTTTTGATAAGGTAGCAATAGAGTTTTGATGTTATATTTATATAATACTGCAACGCAGAATTTAAAAACATTAAGTATTGCGCAGTATTACTTTTAAGATATGTTATTTTCAATATATATATATAAGGGTAAACTGAACTTTTTCAAATCCTGCATATCAACAATGTATATATATATAATAAGATATGTAATTTATTTACACACAAGTACTAATTATAAACTCTTGCTTATTATAAATTTTATAATTGTTCTTTTTCCACATGATTTTTTAGAAAATATCTATAAATTCAAAGAAAATTATAATTATCATATTTTTATTAAAATAAGATTTAAGTATTTATAACCACACAATTTGAAGAATACCCAAATTTTATATAAAATTGAATAGCTAATAATTGTCAATGAATTTTCTTTTTTCTTCTAACTTACTCTTTAATCAACAAAATTGTGATCATTTAAAATTAGAATTTGTTATAATATAACAAATTATTTATATTTACCATTATCACTGTAAATTTATTATCTAAAATGTATTTTAAATTACGTTTGCCAATACTCATAAAAAATAAGAACACTCAAATTTTAAAAATAAATTAATTATAAAATAAGTGGACAATTTTTCAATAAAAATTTATCTATGCCAAACTAATTATATAATTACTTTTATTAAAAAAAAGCTTTTCCTATACTTTAATTGATTTTCTTTGTATTATCTTAGACAGATTAATGAAGTAGAAATTCCTCAGACTATCTAAGCTGGTTCTCAAGTACTGGCCAACAATTTCGGTGTTAGCCACCATTCAAGTCCCCTTTGTGAGCTGAAAGGTCCATTTCAATTAAGAGCCACACATCTACAGATTATACGGTCGTTTTAATAATGGGTTACTTATCCAGATCTGCCATGTTTTTTCCTTTTCCGTGTCCTCTTCTTCAGGCTGGCATAATTTACTCATCTTCACATTTCACAACCAATTCTTTTTATTTTATTAATTATTAGGAATTGAACTTCCTATTGATAGAATTTCTTTTATAACAAATGGGCTTCTGATTACTTCATTATTTTATCATATCTTTAATTAATTAAATTTACATTTATTATTATAAAAGAAAAAAAATTATATTGGATAGTGAAATTTTTTAAAGAATTTTTAATTTAAGAAAATAAAAATTCCAGAAAAGTTGAATAAAAATTCCATTTACTTTAACCTTAAAAACAAATTATGTGCTAAAAATAAAATTGCTTTAATATTTATAGATATTATATAAATTGAATCTGTTATTTAATTTTATTATATGACTTATTTAAAATATATAATATATGAATTATTATATATATAATGTCTTATTTAGTGCATTTGCTAGTTTTTACATGAATTATTATATATATACATAATGTCTTATTTAGTGCATTTGCTCGTTTTTCATTCATGTAAAAATGCTTTTTGAGAAATATATAAATTTTATTTTACATTATTATCATAAGCTGTCAGAACCTCAATACAGGGTTCAAACAGGTTGATTAAAGCAGAAACAACACTATCAAAAGTACAACTTTCCCATTTGTTTTCACTTTAATCGAATTTTCTTTTCTTGATAAAGTACATAAGTACCTAGTTTAAATGCACCAGTACATAAGGTCAAGTAGTTAATTTTCAAAACAATCCCAAATGTATGACCTTCACTGTAATTGAATCTTATTTAGCTCCCAATTGGAGCTACATTTGATTATTTAACTGTTCACCATTTAATGTTCAAATCTCAGTGGAGGTAAGAAGATAATACGCTTATTAATGGATATCAAGTTAAAAAATTATTTAACCTAAGATGTCAAACCATTTCGTTTGTTTGGTAATAAGTAATAAAAGAATTTCAATAAAAAAATAAGAATGAAAATGAACAATAGAAATGAAATTACTGATTATGTATGTTTGATATGCAAGCACTAGAAAAAAGATAATAGAAGTTAATAGTTACACTAATGCATGAAATCAAATGTTAAGAATGGTAATCACAATTTTTTACTTATGTTTGATTATTATGTAATTGATTTCTTAAATAAATAACTAAAACTTTTTATATTATTATTTAATAAATTTTATGAATTTAATAAATAAATAATTAAAATCATTTTTAATGATTCAATAAATTATGAAGTTTTAAATAATTGTGTATGATTTTTCGTAAAAGAATAAAAATTAAAAATCATAATGAACTTATTTTATGATAAAATTATTGAAATTAAATAAAATAATTGCTAAAATAAATAATGTGCAATGTTGATAAGCAACTAAAGAGGACGAGCAAATAGATAGATTCAGTTGAGATAAAATATAAAGAAAAAGAGAAGAAGAAAAAGAGTTTCAGTTGCCTTATAGGAATAGAGATTGACAGCCAAGGCCTGTTGTTTTTGTTCGGATTACTTCTACTAATCAATATATACAAGAAACAAGTCTAACAAATAGGCGTACAATCCTACTAGTCTTGCCAGCCCGAGATCCTATAAACAAGCCTAGAGCTTTAGTAAGGATGCCTTTAAGCTGAGCAGTAATCCAAACAAAAGCTGGTTTAATATTCTCACACTGGATTTCATCTCACACAAAATGACAATCAACCTCAATTTGTTTTGTATGCTTATGAAACATAATATTATTATCGATATGTAGAGGTACTTGGCTGTCACAGTAAAGTCGCATAAGGTTGGAATGGGAGACCTCGAGTGTATGCAAAAGACCTTTAAGCCATTTCAATTTACAAACTGGAGTTGCCAAAGACTTGTATTCCACCTCCGCCGAAGAATGTGAAATAGTGTGCTATTTTTTTGTTTTCCAAGATACAGGTGAGTTTCTTAATTAAAAAAACAGTCGGTGAGAGACCTACGTATGGATTTAAAAGTCACAATTAGAGTGTATCAAGATTCATTGTCTAGGATTCCCCTTCAGATATCTGACCATGTGGATCGCTGCGTCCCAATGCTCGGCTCTTAGTGTTTGCGTGAACTACACAAGTATAGACACATAATATGAAAGTTTTAAACGTGTAAGGGCAAGATAATTAAGACAATCAATTAGATGACAATAGCATTTACGATCAACTAGCAAATCACCATCAGCTAAAGCTGGTTTATGATTCTGCTCGAGGGGCAAGGAAGCAGGTTTGGCACCTAATAATCCAATCTCGTTAATGATATCAGGTACATATTTTCTTTTTTTATACACTAAGGAAAAAAAAGCAAAACCACAAAAGACAAACTAACTAGCACAGTGATATGTGGTACAAAGCTTCTTACTTGTCTCATTGGATGAGTTGCATGAAGGCGGTTGGAGGCTCTTGGAGTATATGCAAGCCTGGGCTAGCTAGGACTGCGAGAGAGGCCAGATTATCAGCACACTGGTTTCCTTTGCGATATATATGCTAAAATTGCACCTCCCATGCTCGTTAGATTAAGCTATGGATACCTGCCACCAAAAAATTATCCTCAGATAAAACTATATTGGAAGATGATGTTAATTACCGCACCACTTATTGTGCCCGTCCCTAGCTAAACCTCCAGCAGTAGCAATGTTAGACCCTTGTTTAACCTCTTCATCTGTGTTTAACTTGACCCAACCTGTTGGATCTTGGTTTTTCTAATTTTTCTAAATTGCTTAATTGATTAATTATGTTTATTTATTGGTTTAAATTTTTATTTATTTATTTAGAATTGGA